>PVJH01003238.1:128210-147027 GCA_004026705.1 Nesogale talazaci
GAGTTGTAACAAAGCTGACTATCAGCAAAACTCCTTCTACCAGGCACAGAAATGCATTGTAGGATTGGCTCTTTTCATTTTCACAGGAATGGTAGTAGATACGGGTATGTCTTAGAGGTAGAGGCAGCTTCAGCAAGGTTATATGTAGTCACCACGTTTCACAGCTAGTTAAGAGAGTTTACATTAGAAATTAAGGTTTATTATTTTTCCCTTGTGGCCCTAGTCGCTCCTAAAATAGGGTTGGTTTTCCCATGTGAAATGATGAAGAGGTAATTTGGGGTCCAAAGCAGATTTTTAATTGATGTCAGCTGCCCTTGTGCTACAGTCCCAAAGCTCAAGGAATAACGTATTTACTCGGGGTGCTTTTGGTTTTGCAAATATCACCGAGTCAGCCCTTCTCCGGACCAGGTTGATGGTGGATACGAGTGCCTTGTCTGTGGTGGCTCTCTCCTCTTTTCAAAGCCTTTTTAGGTCTGGGGGTGTGTTCTTCCTAGTCCCCAGAGTGAACCTCTTTTCTAATTGTAAACACAGCACTGGATCTGTGACTTTCTGGCAGCTCAGCCCTCTGTGTGGACACCCACCTGCCGTGTGTCGTGTGCTATGTGAACTATTTTCAAATTTATATAGCGCCGAGGTTAGTCTTGAACCAGTTTGTTAAGAATGGCGAGGTCGGGGAGATCACGCGCTATAAGTGCTAAAACTTGCCTTATTGGAAGGAAATGGGAAAGGCTGGTTGGTGCCCAGCCCTCCCCCTTGCATGTCAGAGTGAAAGAGAATAAGGCCAAATGCATAGGAACCTGGTACTGCAGCATCGATTTCAGGGCAGGTTATTTACTGCTCCTGTCTCCACCCCTTCAGTCCTACTCTCAACTTCCCATGAGCACCCACCTTCACAAGCAAGTCAGGCATTGGCTCCCAGGAGCAAAGGCTGGGCCTCCTACTCCCACCACCAGGGCAGTGATGCCTTAAAAAAAAAAAAGAAGCCAGGCATTTTGGACCACCTCCTGCAGTCTCTCCATTGTAGCAGCTTTGAATGATTGGAGTTCTTGAGGCTGTTGAAAGTACCTGCCAGTATGTTGATTCAAAACCCTCAGGGCCATTCTGCATGAAAGCATGCCTGAAGAGTGCGTTTTTTTCAGAAATGGGAAATTTCAGGTGCAAAGCTTGTCATGGTCTAGCAGAATTGTAAATGGCATTTTGGAAAAACTGAATTAGCATCACTTAAGAAGGACTTAAGTGGGTGGGGAGTGGGGTGAGAATTGGTATCTAACTCGTCCTTTCTTTCTAAGGATTTCTCCTCCCAGTTAATATCACCCCACACTCCATCCCCAACATCTAATAGTGTTCCTGGACACATATGTCAGGACAGTCCCATAGATGTGGAGAGTGTGCGCAGCAGAATATTTAATACAACACTACACGTATTCTTGTCCTCAATATAGACAAAACTGTGGGTCAGATAGCACAAGAGATATGTGGGTTTGGTCTTTCTGCAAAGAGGAGGATCTGAAGAGTCGGGCAGATCTGTGAGCAGGTGCCAGCAGGATGGTTGATGAGGGCACCCGGTAAAGCAGGGGGAAGCCTCATGCAGAGCTGGACAAAGAGTAGGACTCTTCCCTGGAACCCACCCCTCCAGCTACCAAGTCAAATCTGATTCATAGCAACCGTGCAGGGCAGGGGATCCATCCTACGGCTGTCTGCTGGTGTCCATATGAAGACGGTAGACACCACATGGTTTGAACTTCCAATTTGCAACTGAGCACTTTAATCACTGTGCCACTCAGGCACCTGCTTGGAACCCAGGAGCCAATAAGCCCAGAGGTCTTTGAAACTACACTATAGCTAGAGCAGAGACCGCAGTCACATCTTGCTCAAGCAGTTTGAGCTTTCTCTGCCTCAGTTTCTTTATTCATGAAACAGAGTGATAATGCCTACCTCAGAAGGCTGTCGGAAGATACTGAAGGCTTAACTTAGTGAATTTGTTAATTTAGTACTTTAAACAGCCTGGCCATACATTTTATGTGTTAGCTATTGTTTCCTTGTTGCTATTGTTTTAGTAACGATACTGCCACTCTTTGTTAAGTTTCTAGCGCAGCTGGGTTTGTGTTGAAAGTGAGTGCTCCAGAATAAGGTAGAAACACTTATTTGAAAAGTGGTTAAAGGCCCTGAGGAAGTGTTGACCTTGGGGGTAAAAGCAGAAACAGTGCTTTCTTGTTGCAGAGTGCTGTCTGGTAGATTTCCAACCCACTGTAACTCAGAGTCGACCTGCCCTTTGTATATAGGGGTTTTTGAGACTGTTATCTTTACGGGAGCTCATCATTGGCCGTCCTCCCACAGAGCAGCTGCTGGGTTCAAACTGCCGGCTTTGGGATAGCAGCCACAGGCTTAACCATTACAGGGCACCATTCCTACCTTGTTATCATGTCCGCGGTGTGAACTAGAACTAGTCACCTCAGGACCTTACACATTTCATCCAGCCTAGCAAGTACTTTCCCTGAAGGAGCTGACCTTGGATGTGAGTAATCTTTCAAAAATTGTTTTCTGGGAACAAGAAATCTTTAACCAGTTATGCATTCTGGGAATTATCTTAAACAACAGAGTGTAAAATTTACTCCCCCCGCTCCCCACCCCACACATTTTTGATAATCACAAATGGCAGTGGAGTGCTAATGCCCTTGGGCAGGTCAAAAACTCAAATTCACAGCCATGAAGTCTCCTCTGACTCCAAGCCACCCTCTGCATGGACTAGAGACAGCCCCGGGAGGTTGTCGAGGCTCTGAGTCTCTCGTCGTTTGGTACAGTCTGTTCGGTGGTTTCTGACTCCCAGCCCTGTATGCCCCCAAGACTGAAAAGCTCCATAGTCCTGGGCCATCAGCACACTCGTCTTTACACTGGAGCCCATGGCTGCAGCCCTGTGCTATTCCATCGCTCTGCAGGCCTGCCTCTCTCTCAGATTCTCCCTTTACCACGCCTGATGTCATTTTCCAGAGTTGAATTCTCTCTCCTGATAACACATCCATCGCCATCCTCACTTAGGATTTGTTTGCTCTTCTGGCCGTGCATGGCACTTTCAGTATTCTTAGCCAACACCATAATTCAAGGAAGGCAATTATTCTGCAAGCTGCCTTATTTACCATCCAACATTCACATGCACGTGAAAGGCCAGTAAAAAATACCATGACTTGCATTATGTGTACCTAGCCTTCACAGTGACATCCTTGTTTGAGGCAGGTTTCCACAGTGAAATAAATTTCTTGACTTCTGCTTCTGTGAGCATGAGCTTATGGGAGCAGAGAGCCTCCTCTGTACCCTGAGGAGTGGTTGGTGGGTTTGAACTGCAGACCTGTTGGTTAGCAGGCCAGTGCGTAACCCACTCTGCCACCAGTGCTCCTTCTGGAGAATCCTGTGGTGCTCGCATCTTACAGTCCATAGGGTGACTTCCACAGCAAAGGACTGCCCTCTTTAAAATGCCAACAGCACTTAGGTTGAGAAACTCTGACTTAAATTATGCAATATGTTTGTTCTTTTTGTTTATAAAATTCGAGGGCTGAGCCCCGGTGGCATAGTGGTTGTGCGCGGGACTGTGGCCCACTGGGATGGAGGTTCAATTCCAGCTCCACAGAAGCAAAGGCTGGGCCTCCTACTCCCACCACCAGAGGGCAGTGATGCCTAAAAAAAAATAAAAATTCAAATCTTTGCTTTAGGTGCAATCTGTTTATGAGACGTTTTCCAAATGTGTTTATGAAAGGACCTTGAGAGTTAATAGATTCTGAAATCTGATGGCACACGTTTTATGATTTTTTAAAAAAGCCCTCCAACCTCACTGCCTTAGAGCACACTCTAATTCTTGGCAACCACACAGGACTGAGTAGAACTGCACCTGTGGGCCTCTGAGGCGGTAATTCCGTCTGGGAGCCGGCAAGCTCATCTTTCTCCGGGTATCTGCCATCAACCTTGTAGTTCGCAGCCCAGCTTTTGTAGCCCACCGTGCCCTCAGAGCTTCCAGTTCACTATTGGTAAACTCGGAAACTGAAGTGGCTGATGTCAGGTTGATTCTGCCCCATAGCAAGCCTTATAGGGCAGAGTGGAACTGCCCCCAGAGAATTTCCAAGGCCTTGATTTCAGTGGAAGCAGGCTGCGATCTTTTTCTCATGCAGAGCAGCTGAGAGGGTTCAGCCATCCAGTGCTTTAACCTCTGCACCTCTGGGGTCATTTATCTTTCAACAGTATGTTATGATGTTTGCCCAAATCCCTGGATGCACAGTGCTTAGACTCAATCAGAGAAAACATGCTAGACTTTTAGCTCCACCATTTCAACCTGCTCTTTTGTCCAGGTCCAGTTTCTTTATTGATAAAACCAAATTCTTGTTTTGTAGAATTTCAAAGGCAAAAACAAGACAGTGAGTACATAAATTATGTTGTGCATTCTTAGGGCACGGTAGTCAGTGATAACTTACGTTTTAGGTGAATGTTTCTTCTTTGCAGTGGAATCGAGTGGTGCTTATTAAAGTGTAAGATGTGGGAAGAGGATGGATGAGAAATTTAAATTTATAATAGTGAAAAAATGAACTAAGAGTTCCTCTATTTGTGGGGAATGGAATTTCTTCGGAAAAAATTGGCCCTGTAGAGAAGGATCAGAGTAATCACCAAGGTGAGAAAGTGTTTAACAGAGGCCAGGAGTGGCAATCATTAACTTTCAAGGAGTCTGGAACTAGCCAGGTATGTAATTTGTATGTTTTTGAATCATCCCTAAAAACAGTGATGCTTGTGTTTTGAAGCAGTGCAGTTCTCTGTGTGTGTGCCTATATGTGTACATAAATTTATTTGTGTGTGTATCCATCCTGATTTTGATATCATCAAGTAAAAGGTGAGGTGTTTTAATCCTGTAATGATACAGTCCCCAAACCCCCAGAGACAGTTCTGCCCTGTCTTCTAGATGGTAGAGAATTGGTTTGGGGTTGTTGCCTTGTGATAAAATGACTGGTTTCTTCATATATCCTCCACTGCTTTAAGCTGTAAGCAACATCCCCAGGCAATATATGTGCACACCTATAGCCTTTGGGGTTGGAGAGATTTCCTCCCGAAAAAGATAAAGATTTCCACATGGTCCTTATTATTTTCACCTTTACTGCAGTATTAGCTGTGAAACTGCTAAGTCTTGAGATTCACGAGTCCCACTGTTTTGGTGCTACCATAGCAACCTATAGCAGAATATACCTTATCCATCACATCAGCCAAAAGTATGTATCTTTGATGCAGATGATGTTTGTGTGTTGGAGAGAGAGGGGTAAGGATGAGTTATCGATTCCGGTGTGCTCAAAACCCACTTCTCATCTCCCTTGAAAAGGCAGAACATGCTGCAGCTCTGTCAGTCTCCTAAGGAGGTCACCTTGTGAGACCCGGTATGCAGGTTCCCTAGGTGAAGAAGAGGCTCTGATTTAGGTTGAAAATCTGAGAAAAATTAAAAAAAAAATCTGTCTTAAAGTCTCTAGTGAATTTGAAGCGAACTGTTTGAATTCCTAATTTTCATATGACTTAGACCTTAAGTGAACGAAGTGTTAGGTCCCTCCCTCCAACAGCTTGCCTCTTGGTGTAGTGGGAGAAATTGAAGACTGACTTCCCCGGGGGTCGGGGAGGAGGATCCAGAGAGGAATCACAGCCACTTAGCCTATATGAAATAGGAATGATTCTGGGGGTCAAAACACATTACTAAGAAATTTATGACACAGATTGTGCCCTGTTCATGCTTGGAGGCCTTGACGAAACTGCCCTTCAAGCTCACTTAACTCTCCTGATTGTCCAGGAATAGAAGCTAATGATCCAGACCTCCTTCTGTAGTTTGGCCTGGTTTGCAGGGTGTGCAATATCAGCAAAACAAATCCCCCCCCCCAGAAAAAAACCCAAACTAATCTGCAATTCTATCCGAGAACCCCGAGCTTGTCACATAAATTGTATAGTTCTGTGGCATCAGAAGGCTTGTTATTTTAGCCAGGAAAGAATTCAGAGGAGTAATAACCCTAAAGTAAAACAGATAATAAGCAAATTGTGATGTTAGATGATACCAAATCGAAAACAAGAAATCAACAATCAAACCCAAACTCACAGGCACCAGGGATTCCGAGTAGAACTGCCCCACCAGCTCTCTGATCTTTATGTACCTATACAGAAGACAACATCTTTCTGCAGACAGACAGTTCCGACAGTTGACTTTACAGTTATAGGCAAGCATTTAACCAGTGTGCTTGGGCTCCTTAGATGGTACTGAGAAAGCACACTTCTTGAGATCTGGTAGATCGCTCTGCCATTAGATCTGTTCCCATCGCTTTGATTCCCATGTGAGACAAGAAAATCCCACTAGGTTCTGGAAGTGTCTGAAGGCCAAGTCTACATTTACAAGGGCTTCAGCTTGGCGAAGCTCTATAATATTTGGTGCCAGAACTCAACATTCTAGACTTGTGCTGAACTAGTAGATCAATTGCTGTGCATTTTGGAAGTATGATTTCACCAAAAACCCCTAACCCATTGTAGATGCTAGGAAGGAGACGTCAAATGGCAAGGGTGAGTACACTGAGACACATCATACCCATGTCAGAAGTCTGTTAGCCTTCTTCATATTTTAAAGTTTTAGCTCCACAATTAATCTTGTAATGCAATTCTTTATAGGGTGTAGGTGTCGTTTCCTTTTTTTATTTTTAGAAGTTCTTTCCTCTCTCCCCAAATTCCTACAGTGGTCATTTCACTGTAGAATTGTTGGCCCCAAGTCCCCAGGTGTGGTGCAAAGTGGTGAGGGCTGAACTACGAGTTGAGGGGGTGGGAGCAGGTGCAGACCCACCCGCATGCTCCTCAGAACACAGGCCTGGCAGTCTGCCTCGGAAACCTGCCAGGAGCAATTCTACTCCGCACACTGGGATGGCTCAAGCTGGATGTGCCTGTGCGGTAGCTGGCAACTGTGTGCACTCCATGTGTATGCTAGACAGGAGGACCAGTGGGCAGACGGAGGCTTGGGCCCTCCGCGACACTCTGAGAAGAAATCTGAGTTAAAGAGGCAGTAGAAAACAAACCCATAGTGAAGATATCACTGCCAGGATGTAATGTAAGGAGATTAAATGGCTTCTAGACCCGAATCATAACCATCTGAGCTACTAATGTGTTAGTCTGAAAGAGAATATGTTTGAAGTGGAATAAAGGATTTAGAGATACAGGGTTAGAAGTGTGAGAGACCAATGTGGACTTTGTTGCTTGCCCTCTGTACAGGGGAAGGTAGTTGATTATTAACATGTGTGTATAGGTGACAAGGAGCCCCGGGGCGGGGCGGGGGGGGGGGGAGGTAAGTGGTTAACTGCCTGACTGCTTACAGAAGGGTTGGCACTAGCCACTGCAAGAGAGAAGGATGCGGTGATCCGTTCGTCCTCCTGGGAAACCATATGGGGTGGTTCTGGGTGTGTGTGTGTGTGTGTGTGTGAGAAAGAGAGAGGAGACACTGAATGAAATTGACTCAATTGTGATGGATTTTGATGTCTTTTGGGTCCATCATCGCTAAGGTGATGTTGTCTGGGAGCTCTGGAAATCAGACTGCCTACATTCCCCGCCTAACTGAAGAGGTGGTCATGGACTCCTTACTGAGCACCACCGAGCCTACCTTCCCCTCACAGTGTACGTACCATGCCGGTCCTTGTAGAAATCCAGGAGATGGCTCTCATCTCCATTCTCACTGTGCTTCCTTCTGACTGTATTGAGACGCCTCATATAACTAGACTTTTTTTTTTTCAATGCCTTTAAGGGACACACTGACCAATCTATGTGGTATTTTATAATCTCACAATAAGATAGTAAGTTGGCATTTTTCTTTCGGTCACTGTGAGCTTGACTAAAACAAACTCTTTCCTTCATGGTGAGTCATAGTTGTGACTCTGCAAGGCTCACTAACTCACCTCCAGACCGCTGACCCATCCTGACTGACAGCAGCCTGAGAGGATGCTCTAGAACTGCCTCTGTGAGTTTCCCAGGCAGGAGCTCTTTACAAGAGCAGAAGGCCTCCTCTGTGTCCTGTGAAGTGGCTGGTAGGTTCAAATTACTGACCTTGCCTAACGCATGCTCCCCCTCTCCTTTAGGGCTGTTTAAGTTTAAGGGTCATCATTGATCTGTTCTGAGACCAACAAGATGATGCTGCACTGCAGGGGCAGCTGACGTCCTGAGAATCACCTTTCTTTACTGAGAATGCGCTTTTCAATTTGATGTACAAGAGTATGATAACCATCATGTCTTCTTTTGTTACATAGAAAGTGTTTGGGATGGTTCACAAAACCAGTGCTTTCCACCCTACTGTGGTGAATGGTGACGAAGGTACAATTACTGTTCCCTCTGGAACATAAAAGTGAAGAAAATCACAGCCATATGAAACAGTTAGTCCAAAAGGCTGATAAACCATGTGAAGTACAAGTTTGGCAACCCTGACACCAGAGGGACTAGATTGTGCCTAGTTGCCATTGCTCACCATCAGAAAGGGATCGCAATTGGAGGTCCTGGATAGAGTGGAAGAAAAGAGTATAACAGTTCAGAAGCATTATAAGAAATAAAAAAAAAAAGAAATATGAGGATTGGGCTGAGCCCCGGTGGCGTAGTAGTTGTGTATGGGACTGTGGCCCACTGGGTTGGCAGTTCAAATCCAGCAACAGCTCTCCAGGAGCAAGGCTGGGCCTCCTACTCCCACCAGAGTGCAGTGATGCCACACAAAAAAATATGAGACTTACTGTTCTGATAAATACTAGTGGAAACCCCAAAACATTGGTCCTTAATCACCCTTCAAGTCTGGAATTCAAAGCTTGTATCCCCATGACTCAACTTTCAACCAAATGATAGGCCTGTAAGTTGAACAAAGTAACACTAGGGAGGTTCCATCCCTTGGAACTGCCAGCCATAGCATATCAAAAGGGAAGCCCAAACGTAAATGGTAAACTGGAGAAGAGAGAAGATTATAGAGATTGCAGTCATTCTCATTCTCTCTCTCTCTCTCTCTCTCTCTCTCTCTCTCTCTCTCTCTTTCTCTCTTTCTCTCTCATTCTCTCTCTCTCTCTCTCATTTTCTTTCTCTCTCTCTCTCTCTCATTCTCTCTCACACACACACACACAAATGTGTGTGAACTGGTGAATGGACATACTCATAGGATCACCCTTGTTACCCTCAAAAAATAAGCAAGTACAAAGAGAGCATCGTTCTGACAGTCCTTCTTCAAACACAGGTTTGTGTGTCCTGGCAATCCCCTCAGAAGCAAGTGCTATCAGTGCCCCCTAATACACTGCAGACTTGCCCATTGCAGTGTCAGAGGACATGTTGGCAGTAAGACAAGTGAGAGCGTTGTGTGGAGGCAGACATCGGCTGATAGCAGAGACCTGTTTTCGTACATTTGGTTTGGAATAAACACATTCATATATGAGCTGGAACGCTAAGAACAATATTTTATGACTTACCCCCTGATACACAGATAATTGGATATTAGAGACAGATTCTATCCAGCTAAGTAACTGTCCAGCCTTTTTGTTTAGTGACTGTGGGAAGATGTGGCATTTTCCAGAAGTATGATTGCCTGTGGAGTTATTCAATTTGGGACTTTATCTCTTAGATTTTATAAATATTTGCCCAAGAGTTCCACAATATATTCAAGGGTCACAGTTTTTATTAATGGGAAATAGGTTTTTTGCTTAATTTGCTTATACATAATTTTACTTATTCCTTGTGAACTGGAAGAATGGGTCTTCTCAAAGTGTTTTTTAAAGATTTTTTCTTTCAAGTTTTGTTTTCCACATTCTGCCACTTTGAACTTCTTTGTGATTTGACTTCTTTGTGCTAGACTTCTTTGTGATTTCTTGCTCTGTAACCCCACATAATACATAAGTCATCGTTTTGCTGAAAACATGAGAAGGGGCAAAGTACTCAGTCTCATCCTTCAACCTCAGTTGATAGTCAGTTTCTGTCTTCATTGTTGTTTTTTTATTTATTTCATTTATTTTATTGTGTTTTTCTCCTGCATGAATGTCCTAGAAAGTCTTTTACTCTTTAACTGTATTTTGGGAGACTCCAATGTGAAGGCATATAAATGCTTTTGTTTTCTGTGTTTTATTTATGATTTTGTTGAAAACCAGTAGAAAGAGGGAGAAATAGCCTCACATTCAGATAACATTTGTCACACAATTTTTTAAAACAGTGAATGCATTTAGTAATATATATCAAAAGAAACAAAGAGAAGTAAAAGCTTCCCCTCAAATGAAATTTTTACATTTCTTGTGATTTCTTTTAGAAAGGGATTTTTTTACACCTACTTAGCTTTCTGCATTTTATTTTATTTTATTTACATTAGGCATATTGTTTTGCAACTTTTTTGGGTACTCTTCTAAACACACTTTCCAACTATTGCACCCAAATTTTCCTTAGTTAATTTCTCTCACTGTCAGTGCTGATGCCTATCGCCTCTGTAGCTTCCGGAGACCAGACTGCTCCTTACAGTAGTAGAAGGCCCAGTCTTCCTCATGCTGCTGCTGGTCTCTAACTGGCAACCGTGAGGATCGCAGCCCAACTTGTAACCAGTGCACCACCAGGCTTCCAGCTAGTCCATTTAGTGATGTCCAGTATTGCACTATGTGGATGCACGTAGTCATTGACTTCACTTTGGCCTTCTTGTGAGGAGCCCTAGGGAGACCATGGCTTCTCAGGAACCCTGAGTTCAGCCAATCCTGAATCACTGCCCCTGGGTTAGTGCAAAATTTAGTTCCTACAAACCTCCCTTCACAACATTTTCATCAACCGATAAACACATAACCAAGTGATGTGTATCTTTGTATTTCTGTTTAAAAGCAAATCATTAAATCTGTCTTGCTAATTTATTAACACTGAAATCATGGTCCACGACAGTAAAGCTCATGCCTGAATGAGAATTGTTGAACACACACACATCGTCTCCATTGGGAACATCACACTTTCCCTCATGACACCAGTCAGTACTTTAGCACTTGGCTTGGAGGCCATTTTAAACAGGGAAATCACAGTGCCAGCTATAGGTACACAATATAGACTGCATGGCACTACATAGCCTGCATAAAGGACAGTTGTTTACAGCATGTGGGTTGAAGCAAGAAGCACAGAACATAACAGGCAAACTGGATTACAAATACACTTCAGCTAGTATGTAAATATGCAGCAGATACTGGTTGTTGATGTGAGGATTGACTTGTTGGGGCTGGGGATCACCCGTGTTTGTGTTTATTGAAATTATCACACATTATCTTGTTGTGAAGACTTTCATAAAGTATCTTACTGCTATAACTAGCAAGTAGGTTAAGGATGTAAGCATTTGATTGCTCAAATTCAAAACCAAACTCATTGGCATTGAATTGTTTACTACTCATTGTGACCCTAGGTGACAGGGTCTGGCCTGATGAGTTTTCAAGATTGTATCAATTTACAGAAGTAGAAAGCCTCATCTTTTCTCCTTGGAGTGCCTGTTGGCTTTGAACTGACAACCTTGTGGTTGGCAACCCACTGGATAACCCACTATGCCACCAGGCTCCATCTAAGCGTTGGATTACTAGGTGTCAGTAAATGCATTTTAAAGTTTGAGAAACATCAGCTGATGTTCTGGATTGATTACATTCATTTTCTCCCTAATTTAACCAAGATTGTCTGTTTCTCACAGCTCTCCAGTGCTGTAAATCACCACGCTTTAACATTTTTTCCCGTTGAGAAGTTAAGGATGCTCTCTCTTTGTTTACACATGTTTATCTTCGATTAGGAGCCCTAGTGGCATGGTGGTTAACGCTTTAACTTGGTGGCCCACTCAAGCCAGCAGCATGGGAGAAAGATGGAAGTGGCAGTACTCAGGTGTCCGCAAAGATTTAGAGCCAGCCAAACCCTATGGGGAAAATCTCAGCCCTGTAGGTTCGCTTTGAGCAGGAATCAGTCAACTGAACAGCAGTTTGGTTAATTTGTTTGCCTAATCCATAAGTATGAATGAGGCTTGATATTTTTCATGGGTCCGTTGATCATTTGACTGTCTTTCTGTAAATTGCATACACCTGTGCTTTACTTGTGGATGAAAGATGAAGCCGTCTGCTCCCAGAAAGCTTTACCACTTGTTGGAAACCCTGGCCGTTCTACTCAGACCTCTAGGCCTGAGTGTGGGTTGGTTCTGGTGGTTACTTGGAAGGTCTGGTGCATGGTTGGATTCAAACCTCCCCGCTGTTCCCTGGGAGAAAGTTAAAGCTAGCTGCTCCTGTGAAGATTGACAGCTCAGGAACCATATCATGGGGTTGCCATGAGTCAGAATCAGCTTACTCACAGTGGGCGTTTGTGGTTTATTACTTATTTTGTTTATCGGTCTGCTTTACTTTAGACTTTTCTTCTTTGTCCTTCTCTTCCGCTTCTTTTGTTTTTCCTTACCAGGGCTCTTACCTTCCTCTTTTTCTTTCCCTTTCTCCATATTAACTTTTATGAGTTTGTTTAAAATTAGTCTTGCGATGTATCTATTGTCCCATTGGAATCATCAGTCCGTTGAGGTTCATGAAAAGAACTGTCCTGGGAGCTGTTATCAAATTCTATTAAAAGAAAAAGAAGGAAGTGGGAGGTGCAAGCTGGCCAACATTGTTGGTGTGGTCATGCTGATGTCTATATCATGAAGCACGGAGAGCATAGGACTCTGGTGAACTGCACGTGAGAATGAATGGAGACAGGAAGAACGAGAAGTGCTGAAGGAGGAGGAGGAGCAGATCCAGTCAGAAGTCTTCCGTCCCCGGATGTGTGTGTGCCTGACCAGTGGGCCCCAGGCATCCAGAACATGTCATGTCTGATTTCCTTAAGCCAATGAGTCAGCTGATACAAACGAATGTGTGTGTTTCAGAGAACATTTGAGTCTCTTTGTGCTCACATATTAACTGTCTAGAAGTCACTGATCACCATGACCGCTTTCTCATGAGCAGAACATGATTGAAACTACGTCTATTTCCCATTTAAAAAAACAAAAAACAACTGGTTGAGACTAGTAAATCCAGAATAGATTTTCTCTCCAACTTTCTTCAAAAAGCACATTATCTTTGAATACTTCAAATGATTGTTAACAAGAATTTGATATATAAACAACTTATTACACATGATATAAACTTAAATTTAGATATAAACTTAAATGTGAGTTCCAGGAATATAATTCACCAGTTCCTCATTTAATTAAATACCCTGAAGAGATATTTAAGGATTTCCCAACAATGAAAATGATACTTTTAAAATATATTTACACTATTAAGATATGAAAAAACTCCCCGTGGGATTCTGTAACGGGGATTATTGTAGTACACCATTTTCTTTGCTTGGCATAGAGCAATTCTCCTTCTCAACAAATCTTAATTTCTCCTAGTTGCAACTTCCTTTTTATTCCATTTGACCTGAGATGTCTAATAACTTTGCTTACTCTACATCGTTTTAGGAAAGTTATTGATTATGTTCCTTTGAGCTTAATGAAATGAAAAACCTGAAGTAGAAAATTAGATTCATCTTTGAGACGGCTAATGCCAAGCTTTGGCTTTTATTACCGTTCAGTGCAAATAATCAGACTTCAGAACAGTGGAGAGGATCAGCCATTGTTGTCTTGAATGTTTATGGAACTCAATATAGCATCTGTTTCGATGCATGCTAATCAATGGTGCCATTAATTAGTCTTTGGGTCAGATGAGTTTATAGTAATTTGGTAATGGAAATGTTCGTATATAGATCTAGTACATTAAGTGAAACGAAAATGGGACCATTGTACAGTGTACAAAGGGATTGGGGGGGGGCATCACTGCCCTCTGGTGGTCGTGGGAGCTACTCAGCCTTGCTGCTGCTGGATTTGAACCGCCAAGCCATTGGCCCACACTCAACCACTGTGCCACTGGGGCTCAGCCCTCGAGGGGACTTAAAAAACCCGTGGAAAAATGGAATAAAAGATAATGGGAAATGCCCATGAACTTCTTTTAGCTCCTTGTGTATGTGGTTTAAAAAGGAAGCTCACAAAAGGTCTTTGGGGCACAATACTATTTCCCACTTTGGCCCACCTTGCATCTTTCTTCAAAACTTTGGCTTAGGTTGACTAAGTCCAGCTGATAGAAGTTTTTGTAAATTTATCTCCATATTTATTAGGGTTGATAAATGAGCAAGACTGTCAAATATACTTTGGGAAATGACTTTTCCAAAAGGAAGAGTTTCAGTGATTTGTGATGCTCAATGGATTAGGTCTGTGAGTTGACTTCATCACTTTGCCAGAAAAAACAAATCGGAGCTGAGCCCTGGTGGCGTAGTGGTTGTGCGTGGGACTGCGGCCCACTGGGACGGAGGTTCAATTCCAGCAGTGGGGCTGGGCCTCCTACTCCCACCACCAGAGAGCAGTGATGCCCCCTAAAAACAAACAAACAAACCAAAAACCAGTTGGTCTTGGAGTGAGGATGAAAGCAACTGAAAAATTAAAGTTCTATTGTCATCTTTATGACAAGTGTAGGGAAATATATATTTAAGAAAGCTTCAGCCTTTGTGGGGTATTTTTAGGAAGGTGCTGTAAAATTTGGATGGTAAAAAGAGCTTTTCATGGAACCGTTAGCAGTTAAAATAAACAGTATAAAAAGTTTGAGACTCAAACTAGGGATTTACAGTGGATGTTTCCATCTTTGACTCTCAGTGCTACTATTCATGGGTACACCTGGGTAAGAAATACATTCTTTTTCTGAGCCCCATTTTTGTGAATTTATAAAATGGGGGTTAAAATTCCTACAACCTCCATCAATTTTAAGAGAAGTAAAGGGTTATCAAATATGTTTTGACTCTTAAAGCTTAAAGGACTTCTTATACAGTGCAGGAAAGAGTGTCTAGCTTAGAACGTGCTGGTTTTCACAAAAGCAAGTTTGACCTGTGTTAGTAGTATATGGCAATTAATGACTTTTCCTTCTTAGTGGCTCAAGTGTCAGATAATTGACACTGGTTTATATTGTGTGTCTCAAGGTGAGGCCACAAGTCCCACTGAGGTCAATTATAATATGTAAGTGTTTATATTGGGGTGCTTTGTGTTTCACGAGCCCTCTATCATTGCTCTGGTCACAACACACTAATTATCGCTAGCACAAGGCAGTGCAGCAGTTGCCTGGGTGGCAGGATTCCAAGTTGGTCACAACACTTGAGCCAAGGCACTTGGGACCTTCCCTCCCAGGTACCCTCTGGTCTGGGCGCAGCCTGTGGGGAGGGACGTTGAGTACGCCGATGTTGGTCATAAGGCAGGCCCCGACATCTGTCCAGATGGAACCAGTGCCTCGTGTGTCTGCTCACACTCTACTATTGAGCAAGCAGCTCAGGGTCTCTGTTCTAAATCTTGAAACTAACCCCCTCACCCAGTGGTTTGTCTTCTAGTTTCCCTACTAAATAAAACTGGGGTGTCCATGCTGATAAGAGCCAACAAAAATATTTACTACGTGACAGACTGTTTCAAGTGCTTTGTGTATATAATATACTTAATCCTCACAATCTGTGTGCCATAGGTGCTGTTCTTATCCTCAGTTCACAGAAACAAAATGGCAGCACAAATAGCTAAGTCGTTTCCTCAAGGCCTCTCGGCAGGACAACAGTAGAGCCAGGATTCAAACTGTAGGCAGTCTGTCTCCAGTCTCTCAACCACTACACTAGGTTTCTTCTTCAGTAAGAAAATATGAGCAATTAGAGTGAACGTAAAACTGTGTTGTGTAACTCAAATTAGTCATTATGTTAGGGTTCAGTTTTATCTTTTTAAATTTTATTTAGACTTCACAGAGGCAAACTACTGCTGGGTTAGGAGGTTTCCTCAGTAATACTTGGAATTTCAGAAGTGAAACTATTGGATGATTTGCAGCTTGCTTCGTTAATTTCTTCATGTGGTGGCTTGATCATCAGAGCTCTTGGCTGAGTTTCACAATTGCATATGCATCGGCATCAAAAGTGAAGACATGCTACCAAAAGAGAACAAGGACTTGCCAGAATTTCACCCCATGAGAATTGATAATAAAAAGTTCCAGTCATGATACTTCCAACCTGTTTTGAGTATTAAGTTGGGTTCAACTTGCTCAGGAAGGTTGTGCAACTTATTTGGGTTGAGCAATAATGTAGTTTTAAAAAGAATTTAAAGTTTTTTAAAAAAATCAGTTGCATTTTAAATCACAAATTAAGCTGAGTTTTTTAGAGAAACAAACCCAGTGACACTCACATATATAATAAAATTTCTATCAAGAGAACAGTGCTGGTAGGTCCAGCCCGATGCAGATCTGTGAGTTGGGTGCTAAGTGAGAAGGCCCTTTCAGACTCATGCAAAAACTTGCTGGCATCGGAATGAGGAAGCCAGGAGATGGATCAGGAAGCAAGAGGATGAAGCAGGAGGTGAGAGGACCACAGGCTGGTGGAGGCAGAATTGAGTGGATGCAACATGGCAGTCTGCCAACAGAAACCAGACTTGGCATCCAAGCCAGCAAGAAGGAGGAGAAAGAGAGAGCCAGTTCTCCACAGAGTCTATTTATGGATATGAAATAGGTCACACCGCCAGGAGAAGTCATCAGGCTGTGTGACCTGTGCCTTATTGGGGAGACTTTCCAGCCAAACTCCTGAAGATCCTGGCCCAGCCACGTTGACACAGGACCTAGCAATGGCAACCCCTTTGAATTGAAAGCTGACCATTTTCTGATATGATCATTTTATGTCGGTATTTGATGGTGTTTCAGGTTTTGAAATCTTCTGATATTATCTACAATTATTTCAGGTACCTATTCCCTGCTTTGTAGAACTGTTCACAGTCTGCTCTTTAAAAACCAAACACATAAAAACCAAGCAAATCGTTATTGTCCAGAAATACTTTTTCAACCTCCCACAAAAGGTGTTCTTTCATTTCCCCATTTCCGTTTTCTTCAATGCCTTTGATATGAACCACATTACTAGGCCTTGCTAAGAGTTTTGCCCAGACAATGTCCCATCTATGTATTCTGTATTTGCAAGCTTGCAGGGACCAGCTAGCCCTGTGTTCATGCTCTCCTTAGATTTCACTATCACTTTTCCTGTGAATCCACTAGGTGATGGTTTGGGATTGAGAGCAAATTCATCACTTCAACCAGTGAATGGGGTAGTTCATCACAGCAATCCAGCATTCCTCTGTCTCTTGACCTATTCCTTGCCACTGAAGCTGCCGCGGGCTCTAACATGCCAGTTGCGGCACTGTAAGACAAAGCAAGGCTGTTTTTACATGTTCTGCTTTGGGGCTTTCCATTTCAAATATGTACATATTTTTAATTGTCATTGCAAGTAGATAATTAACTATTTTCCAAAAGCTTCTAGTTTTCCCAGAAACTGAGAGAGAGAGAAAGAAAATTAGCCAACAACCATGCCTTTTTCATTAATGGGAGCAAAATATTCAGAACACTGTTAACCTTAACCTTGAGTTCTTGGTAGCATACCAAAGTGACATAGCCCAGGAATGAAACTGTTTCTTCAGAGATGAGATTTGCCCTGGTGGTGAAGTGGCTTCCAAGTTGGGATGTTCATTGAAAGGCCAGCAGTTCAAAACCATTAGCTGCTCTTTGAGAGAAAGATGAGGTTTCTATCTTCCTCAAAGATTTATAATCTCTAAAATATCCAGAGACAGTTCTGCTCTGTCCTGGTCAGTCCCTCAGAGTGAGTCCGAATTGACTGGATGGCAGTGAGTTTAAATGGAAGATATTCTCAAGATCCATGCATGACAGTGTTCTGAGGAGTGATTCCAGGACTCTTAAGGATGTTACTTTTGGTAACCTCTGAGAGGTGGGGGCTCAACTGTATTTGGTCTAGAAGTTGAAAGAGTAAAGCTATTGAGGGAAAGACGGCCAGTTGGGGGGGAGGGGGAGGTAGATTGGATGAGATGTGAGAAGGTAGACTTCTAAAAGCAGCTATGATTGACAGGGCACTACAACTCTCTGTGTCATATCCTACAGGATAGGTGGTGGTGTCCTGATTTTTCTCTACAAGGAGACTGCCATGGAGAAGATCCTTTCCTAGGGCCACAAGTTGCATTTGCCTCTGGAGGCCTAGTCCTCTACATTGTAGAGCTGTTCAGCGTCTGATCTAAAAACAAAACAAAACCTTTACATCTAGAGATGTGTGTGTACATATATATATGTGAAATATACTTTCTTAATCCAGTTGCCTTTAGATTGCCCTGTTCTGTGCTATCCCTGGTTCCAAAATACTTCCACCCCACACATGCACACTCCACAGGTTTACATGTTTGAGAGAGGTAATGTTTAAGCTCTTGGTTATACAGCGAATCACGGAGCTGGGGGACTTACCCTGCTCAGACTAGGAAAACCCAGGCTCCTGTGGGGCAGGCCACTGACAGGACAGAAGTGGAGAAACCAGCCAGCGCAGACATTCCTCCTTTCAAGTCTGGCCTATTAAATTATGTTTTGTTTTGTTTTTTGGGGGGGGCATCACTGCCCTCAGATAGTGGGAGTAGGAGGCCCAGCCTTTGCTCTGTGGAGCTGGAATCGAACCTCCATCTCAGTGGGTCACAGTCCCGCGCACAACCACTACGCCACAGGGGCTCAGCCCATGTGATATATATATATATTTTTTTACCATGAGTTCCAGTTTTAAAATTGGAGTTTTAAAAATTCAATATATACTGACCAACATAGTAACTCAAGATGTGTTTTGTACCTTATGACATCACAAAAAGTGGTTGTGTGGCTGCAAAGAGCTGACTATGACTTCACCCCCAAATTTGCTATATGGAGATACAGAGTCAGAATCCGGTTTCAGCCCCACA
>PVJH01003239.1:0-146787 GCA_004026705.1 Nesogale talazaci
ATGATTACCACTATTAAATTCTATTATTAAACTTTCACATAACTGTCCTTTACCAGAGTCTGAGTGATTTCAGATCAAAGCCCACATTTTCTTCTTCTTCCTTTTATTCCCATAACTTAAATACTCATGTCTATATATACTATCAAGAATTCAATCTTTTAAAAATCATTATAAAATGAAACTTTTAAAGATCTAGCTTATAAGATTGTGTTAGTCTGAAACACAGTACATAGATTTGCATAAGGATATAAGAAAAAGGTTTATATACTAGAGGAATAGGACATTAAGAAAATATCCCAACCCAGTTCTGTTCAAAGTCATAAGTCCAATGTTAGCTCATACGTATGATAACAGTCCACAACACCTCCCTCCAACTCACGAAGTCACAGGTCACTGGGTGCTGTCTTGACACGGGTACCCTCATGGCTCCTCGCTTCCAGGGCTCAGGGTCTATCAACAGCATCCAGTGGTGGTAGAAGCAACTCAGCGCTCACAGGGGTCTCTAGGTGGCCTCTCCAACTTCAGAGATCCGGCTCCATCAGGGCAAGGCCGTGTTGCTTCTCTGGCTCCTTGAGCAGCTCTGACACTGCCATCTTGTCTTGCCCATAGTGTGTTTTCTCTGAGCCTAACTCCCAACAACTGGGAAGATAACTTTTCATCTTCACGAGGGAAATATCGTGAGATTTCCCAGAAGTCTCAGAAGAAAGCCATGCCCACATGGAGGCCTCATTGACTACTCAATGGCTATCTCCAGATTAAAAGGCTAGACTCACCCCTAAATCTCAAACATGAAATTAATGTAAGCACATGACCACCACAAAGATGTATACTTTAGTTGCTAAATAAATAAAAAATGAATGCTTCAGCCAGGGTGGGGGTGGGGCAGAGAAAACTAATACATATGGTAGAAATGATGCAGATTAAATAAATAATAATAACAGACCAGTTTCCATCCAGGTGATTCCTTCTCATAGAAATACTCTGGATCTCTCACCTCCACACAGTCATGGCCAACTCCCAACAGCCCTAGAGGCCAGGGGGAGCTCTCTCTGGGGGTTTTTCTATGACTGTAGCTCTATAATTTCGCCCAAAGAGCAGCTGGTGATTTCAAACTACTAACCACATAGTCATCAGTTCAACATATAACTATTAGAACAGAATAAGCATGTCCCTTTGCATTTCTGAGATGTAAATATTTACAGGAGCAGACAACTTCTTCCAGTAAACACAAATGGGTTTGAACAGTTAACCTTTTGACTAGCTGCTCCACACCTAACCTAGAGTTCCATGAAGTCTCCTATGAAGATTAGATGACATTACTAATAGGTATTGAAAGTATGTGAACCCCAAACCAAATATACTGCCATTGAATCTACTCTGACCTACAGAAACCCTTTGGAAAATAGCACTTCCCTTAATGGTTTCAGAGACTGCTAACTCTCTTAAAGAGTTTTGAACTACTGACTTTGGGGTTAACCACCCAATGGATCTCTAATGAAGTGGACACTTATTAGGTAGGGGTAACCCCCACAACTGTTTTAATGATAACCCAGTAAAAAACTGCTTAAGATTCTGAAACGTAATCATAACTTTGTTTTATATTTATTTCTAATTTTGGTGAGAAGAAAAATTAATATAATGAAGTGAAAATGGATGAAGAGAAAACATGTTAATACTTATCCAAAGTTTAGTAATTCAGGTTTAGGTTTTATAGCATTTTAAAACTTGATTAACTCATAAGATTATCTAAAAAGTTTTCAAATTCAGCACTATGGTGACTATTTAAAGTTAACATTTCACTTTTGGTGAGAGTATACACATCAAAGACTCTTCCCATTTCTACAGGATTTTAGATAACGATCTGAAACAATGATTATATTCTTCACATTGTTTTAGCATTCTCACTTCTGGTCTAGTTGTCGTACTCTCATTAACTTCAACTACCTTCTATCCAATTTTATTAGCATTGTTTTAAAGTAACATGGCTGATGAATGTATAATTTTATATGCAACACTCCAGGATAGCAATATAAATATTTACTTTTAAAATTTAAATAATCTTAAAGTGACTAGAAAAAATATAACTTGAATAATATAGATATTTATGATTTTGTTCTTATACACATAATATTTCAGTGATATAAATATGACATGTAAGTTGTTTTAAGTGTACAATAACCTTCAAAAACAACAGGATTGGGAAGAAAAATATTGCTTTCTTGAAGTTCAAACCCACCCTGAGTAATTAAATCTTCTAAAGAGTGAAAAACCACCTAGACTGAGCAGTAATAGTCAGAATCCATTTTAATTTTCATTTTATATAATTTGCATTGTTTTGTATAATTTAGCTCACTTAATATTAAGCAGAGAAACATTCTATTGATAATGCAAATACTATGAAGCGGTCACCTAACGTAGTTTTCCACACAAACTAGCATTATTAATGCAGATGGTTATTTTGAAGAGATTATATTTGCTTATAACTCTGTTAACGAATATTTATTGAACACTTATTTAAGGTACCAGAGTCCCTGATTCAAAAGAGTTCTAAGTGAGCAAATACCCAGGTTGGAAAGGATGGAGATTGATTTAACCGAGCCTTCCTTGTCCTAGGTGTTGTCCCATATCTATTTCCATTATCGTCTAATCTGAAAAAGAAACAGCCATGTTTCTATTTCTCTCTGTCAGCACATTCTCAGACACAAAACGAAATCAAAGGAAATTTCAAAAGAAATTGTAAAAGTCCCTACCTTCAATTAGTTTACATTCTATCGTTTGAATTATTACACACACAACCAATATGTAAAACTGGTAGGTAAGAGTGGAGCGTGTAGGGCCGGAATGAGGGACAGTAGAGAAGACAACTGAAGGGCTTCAAAAGCGCTCACGTTTAGTGTGGTGTCGGGGCTGTGGAATGGTGAGAAGGCAGCAAGCAAATAAACTGGACGCAGAGGGAGTTTTACATTGCATTCTGTAAGTACGGCTTTAGGTTGACGGTCAGCCGAGGCAAGGAAATCTTTTCACAAACACCCACAAATCAGAGTGTGAGGTGCAACAGCTGCACTTGGAATAGGGAGGCGGTACCTGACGTGTCAGCCCTATAGAACACAGGAGAACTGCCCGCGGGTTTCTGAGAGTACTTCTTTACAAAAGTAGAAAGCATCGTCTCTCGCCTGTACAGCGGCTGACAATTTTGAACAAATAACCTTGAGCCATCAAGTCTCCTTGAAAAAATCTAGTCGAAAGTGAAGCTGAGAAAAAAACAAACAACCCTGTGGATTCTAATTATCAAGCTAGTTAAAGTGCTAGCTAATTAGTACAAAGAGGGAGTAAATGACATCATTTCACATTAAAAAGTATTATCTGAATAAAATTATCTTCCAAGGAAGAAGGATGAAATGTCAGACTTTCTATAAATTAAGTTGGGAAAACCAGCACCTTGATATGAAAACAATGACTCTCTAAGAAAACTTTCTTAGAACTTTCTCTAATGGAACTAATGGAACTTTCTCTAGAAAACAAAATTTAGAGTTGAAATCTGAACCTTGCTGCAATTCCAGACCTACTGACTTCCATACAGATCACCGATTTCCATTCTGCCTCTTCATTCAGCTTAGAGAGTATCCTGAGCAGTATTGAAAAGTACTGATGCCCACAGTCATTGTACGTGATTCTCATTGAATTGACCCCTACCAAGGCCTTAGTTTCCTACAGAGATCAGCTTCAGAATTGAAGGAGTACTCATGAATAAAATGCTGTTCAAGAACCATGAATAAATAGTATCTAAAATGCGAATTAAGGAGAAAAAAATAAAATCTTAACAAAATACTTACATACACATATACTTAAGCAGCTATTTATAGTTATATACATATGCATATAGCTACAAAGAGTTATTGATACAGGTATATAGATTTTTTTGCTCCTGGACACGTTCTAATTGCAATTTAGTTCAAGCATATAGTTGATTTATTATATATATATAAGAAACATATGTATATAAAATGAAGCATATATCTATAATGAATTCATTTATTTTTGACTAACACATCTTCCTTTTTGGAGTTTATGTCTGTATGGATATTGATACCTCTTATTATTTTGTATGTACACATAAAAAGCATTGAACGATACAAATTTATCAAAGACGTCCTATTAATAGAAATTTTATAATACTAGTTCTATAGTACTAGTTCAATTAATATTTGCGAAGTATCTATTCTGTACTTCTACTGCACTTATCCATAGTTTAGCACTGGACAAGAACCAGTTTCTGTGCTCACAATTCATTGAAGAATCTTCCACTCATAAGCGCCCTACGTTAAGTGCATGTCAATCACCTGACTGGCGATCCAATCATGAGCTAAGCTGGCCTCCTCCGATGTTTTCATCAGGAAAGGGCTGTTTGCCACAAGGAGGACCCAACCCCCCAATGCTCTGTCTACTGTCCCCAGTGTGTGGGGTCGGAACAGCAGCCCCTTTCAGGACATAATCCAAAGTTCAGAAACTCCAAATGAATTCTGGTCCTGGAGACCCAGGGAGGCAGGAAAGAAAGGTCCATAATTTCCTCCCTTTGCCTCTCTTCTCCCCAGAGTAAGTTACCGTGGGGCGGCATCTGGGCAGGCACTTTTCTAACGGTATTCTAGAGCATTGTGAACAGCTATGCTTTCCTGTGACGATGTGGCTAGCCCATGGAGTATTAATTTGTAACTGTTTGGATCCTTTCTTTTCTTTTCCTTCGTCTAGAGGTAAAGTCAAATTCCCTCCTCTTGATTTTGAATAAGCATTAATTTAAAAGTTGGTGATTAAAATGTGGCACGAGGACTAAGAGAGTGGTAACTTCTGACTGGATCTCTTGGAGCACTTGGTGTTGGGACATTTCTTGGTACCACAGAATCAGGGTTTTAAAACCCGAGCCACCTGATGCGGGCACGTGTAAACATTTGCTAAGGCACAATGGTGTTGCTAGCCTCACACTGCCCGTTGAGTGAGTGAGTGCGCTTAGATAGTCTAGACTTATTCATTTCCTATATGATTGCAGTCTCAGCCAACATGGCATGAAATAGAAGACTCACCAAGCTCAGCCCAGCAAGCTGAAAATAATAAGAGATAAGGAGAAGTTATTTTTAGCTACTCAATTTAAAGTGACTTGTTATACTGAAACAGGAAAAATTGGGATAAATTTCTCTTTCAGATCCTCTTAGTACAATATATGTTTTTTAAAAAGCCCTAACTTTGCTTGGGTTGTTTAGTGCTCAGGGGGAGGAGACTTCTTCATGATAAAATCTTATAATTTAAAAATTATAATTTATATTATATGTGCCATATATATTCTTTAGCTATAAGCAACATTTTAGGGTGATGCTTTCAAGGGTATTGATTCTAGATGTTTTTTTGCAGGGGTGATGTTCATAGATGATGCAGATGATAAGGATAGTGATCATTCTTTTTTCCTTCACATTTGTTCTCTTTTTCAAATAAATCCACCCAATATTTCCTAAACAATTAGGGATGTTTTATCATTTTCTATTTGTGTTATTATTTTCTGCTTCAGACTAGTGTCTGATCATGGTGAGGGTACATATACATGTAAATGTATGAATATATTATTACCATATGCTTATTTAATGCTTAAGGATCTCTTCTATCCCACCAAGCTATGGATATTGTAACAACATTTAACCAGCCACCAATCCAAATAATACTGTGCATTTTACACTATTTTCACTAGTGTTTATTGAGAAAATAGCAAAATGACTAACCAAAATGCTTATAGATGCCACAAAATTGAACGCATTAGTAAATCTTTAATTGAAAGTTCACTTAAACTTATTTTTTGCATTTACTCTGGAGTGTCAGCTTCCATCCCAACCAATATCCATTTAGATATATTCCAAGTCTGTCACATACCAGTATTTAAATTGAATTTGTTTATGATCAGTATAAATAAATATGTAGCTAAGTTGTGCATCTGGGGGAGACTTCAAATGTTAGCTGAACCATTTTAATGAAACACATTTTGATATTTGTTTTAATGTTGCTGTAATCTTTGCTGTAGGGATGAACTAAGGTTGTGCCCTTTCCTTTTTCTTAGAATCTTTGATTCAAGAAAGTGGAAGCTGTAATTAATGCGTGGTTCAGTTAGGGAAAGGCTATCACTTTTCGTAGACATATTAAAGTATTGGTATGTTTGGTCTTTAAAAGCATTCCGCATGTTTTAGCTGGCTGTCTACTGAAACTCCTATGGGTTCCTGGGGTCATATAAACATAGGAGGATGGAAATACTGTGTGAGAATCAGAGTGCAAAAAAAGAAAGAAGATCAAAGTGGCCATGCGTCAAGCGTTCGTGGAATGTGAAGTCAGATTCTGACTTCTTGCCCTGATGATACTAACCATAGACCAATGTATGCATGGTGATATGTTGCTAGGAATATGCACTCTTTAAACTTTGAAACACAGGTCTATTGAATTTATCCTAAACTGAAATAACAAATAATGGAAACAAATTGAGTATCATGGAATAAGCTGTAAACTTTGATCAGAATACAAATATTTAGGGAGCATCTGCAAATAAATAACTGAGATTGTTTTAATATAATTAGGTAGAGATATTTCTTTACAGAAAGATAAGGGGATAGAATTATCAAATTAGTAGTAGTTGCAGGACTTGAAGTGAGCATGATATTCAAAAACCTTACAAAATTGTACGGAGCAGAGTCCTATTAGGAAAGATGTGATGTTTACATTTTTGTCTAGAAATAGGGAAGGACAGGGAGTTTTATGGATTTAACTGTGTCCCCTAAATGTATTTGTTTAACTCCTAGTCTTTGTAGATGTGCATATACTCCTGTTTGGGCATAAAACTTATATTTTTAAGGCCAATAAGTTCATACTAGTTTAGAAAACCAAACCCAAGCAGTGTTCATGCCTAAGCAGGTGGCCTAAGCACTATAGAGAAGGGCTCCTTATCATTTTCAGGCTGTGAAATTCCTGCAGATTAACAAGTCTTTTTTCTGAGATGCCTGGGATGAGGGGAGGAGGAGTTCAAACTGCCAACCTTGCCGGATTAATTAGCTACTTAAGCATCAGAACCACTACTCTCCTCCCAGTAAAGTTTGTTATCAGTAAAACAGTAATGTAAAAATTATGTAAAAGATCAGAATAGACACATGGGCACACATGGGGGCGAGGGGGGGGAAGCTGGGTCCATTTAGTGACAAACAACGAAGAGAGTCTAGGTGACAATTACGCAGAAGGAATCAGTTCCTCAAGACTTTGCTGTGTACTTTTACTTTCCTGTTGATTAAAGCCAACAATTTAATGGCATTTCTGTTATGACAATATTGAGTAACGAAGACACAGACCCTTTATAGGTGCTAGGTAAATATGGTGCCAGATGATTTGATTGATTGCAACTTCCTTAGACTGACTGACTTTTATTTTCCAGCTACAGTCTCTGTTCTTGTGTCAGATACTTTGGGAGAATTAGTTCACTATGTTTCAAGTTCAACTTATATGCCCTCCTGGGATGATAGAAAAAGACAATTTGTCCTAGGTAGTATTGTCTGGTCCTCTGCTTTGTATAAATTGAGGAGATAAATGAGAGGCAATTTGAGTCAAAGAATGCATTTCAATTTGATGGCATCCCTCTGGTTACCCTCCACTATCCCCTCTTCATCTCATGTCCTTTTAATTTCACCATGATAGATTGTTATTTCTTTTTGTCAGCTTGCATGAGAATATGTCCAAATGACTAAGTTGCTGAATGTGGGTATTGTAAGAAAAGTCATGTTGCTCCTGAACTTGGACTCTTTTTAAATTTTTTCCCCATAGATAGCCTATACCTCAATAGCAACTTGCACCACAGAGAGTAGAGACACCAAAGAGTGAATGAAGGTTTTAGCTAAAAAGAACTGTGTATTCCTAAGGACTTCTTAGGTTGATTCACCATAGAATTCTTAAAATACCAGGTTTTATTTTTTCTTATGTAAACATTTTTGGGAAGAATTTATTTTTTACAAGTGAAACATCATCTCAGTGAATATTGTCACACTTAAAGATTTTTATTAGTCTATGGATCCACTGCGTTAGAAGTGATCGATTAATTCCTCTATACCAAATAAAATTTCATTGGGTGTGTCAAAATTTATTGATCACTTACCACATACAACAACATGTGGTGCATAAGATGGGCAGTTGATCTGTGTGAACACAAGGATTTCTCAAAAGACAACCATTCATATATTTCTACTGAGGGACCTCCTGAGGAAACTGATGGTTGTGCATATATAAGCCTAGGCTAGTGAAACTCATTTCTCCTAGGTTTTCTGTCCAAAAAAAATGTAAAGAGTCATATTGACCTTGTGAATAAATGTGGAATTTACCAGACTATGTACTCCATCCATTTGTAGCTATTCTAGCTTTCTCTGAGAAAGATTGCAAATATTAAAATTGGCATTCAGAACTCCTCACGTGGCATAAGCCATACAAGTCTCAGGCACATGGACTTTGCTTTTTTTGCATAAATATGGTGGTTTTTATTGCATGGGTGACACACATCTTTCCACACAAGTAATACCTTCCAGTATTACGTTAGCTGTAGTGAAAGTCTTTGCCATTCGATAACACAACTAGACTGAATACCAAGACACAATATATATGTTTCAGTCAAAATAAAAAAGTACATAAGAAGATAACTAGTTAGAACCAAATTCAACATGTTGCCATTTTTTTTTTGGGGGGGGGAGGGCATCACTGACCTCTGGTGGGAGGGAGAGGCCCAGTCTTGCTCCTGAAGAGCTGCTGCTGGATTTGAACCACCAACCCAGTGGGCTGCAGTCCCGTACTCAACCACTACGTCACCGGGGCTCAACCCCATCTTGCTATTTTTTTTTATTTTTTTATTTTATTTATTCTTTGTTTTTGTGGGCATCACTGCCTCTAGTGGTCGTGGGCACTACCCATCTTGCTATTTTTTATGGATTCAATTTATGTTCAAGTGTCTCAGAAAACAGGTTCCCTAGGAAAGTTTTTCACCCTTAAGATGGCTACCAGGTAGGCCATTTTCTACAGAAAGCCACTGTCAGCTTCTCTACAGGGTAGGATTTTGAAACGGAGTCAACTAGCCCTCATAGGCTCACAATCCACCCCCGCCCGCCCCCTCACCATTTCCCCTGGATTGTATTGGGCTGAAAGGCTGGTGTTGGGGACAGTGTATGCTGGGCTCAGGCCCCATAGCTCCCAGGATGAAGCAAGCAGGTGAGATCGATGAGAACGAAAGACTGTCAGATGGAAACAATGGGCAAGGTGGTCTTTTTCATATTTTTATGTGAAATATTTCTGTGAACTAAGAAAGAAATATAGACTGAGTAGGATTTTATAGCAAGGAGTATTGATGATGTTAGTTTATTTTTCTTTGCGACTTATATTTTAATTTGACAAGCTATACTTATATATTTGGAAAATAAATCCCTGTGATCAAACCTGAGTAGCTATCCTGATATCTTAAAGAAAACATGCGTGACAGAATTCTCCAGTCCGAGGCTTAAGTAGTTTTCTATAGGGATCTGAATCTTTCATTAAAACATATTTTCCCCTATCCTTATTCAGTTGAAAAGTATAATTTACAGCAAGTTTTAATCACTTTATTTTAAGTGGTATTTATGCACATACATACACATCAGGGGATGGACTACTGCTTCCTGGCCACAAATGTAACTTCTTCACCCATGGAGGCTTGGCACAATCTGAGCTATCATGTCATTCATTTCTAAAAGACAATCCAGAATGATCATTCTTCAGTAAATGTGCTCCATTACGTCTAAGAAAAATGGCTAGAGACTGGGAGATAGTTAAAAAAATGTTATACCCACTTTGGTGACTATATTTCTTGTGCGGTACATTATTTAGAGAAAATGTACTATTTGAAACAAAAGTAAGGACAAGGTAGTATTGGTCAGAAATGGTTAACTATGGCATAATGTGACTTTATGTTGCTCTTAGAAGGTATAAACAGTTACCCTAGTTTTCTCCTCTTGCATTTTATATACCTTATATTTTAGTTCTGAAGACACACACATACACACACACACACACACACACCAAGCACATGGTTTTCTTCAGCACAATATACAATTCTGACACCTCTTTTTTAAAAAAGGAAATGCTGATTTCAGTATATGCCAGAGGCCATGGTTATATGAAAGTCACAGGATAATTTGGATCACTTACGTTTTATATAAATTTTCTAAATTTTCCAATCCTTCTTTGAGGTCAAGGACAGCAAACTGAAAGACAAACAAGTCAAGGGCCTGACTCAAATTCTCAAGGAAGGACCAGTTCCTTAGAGCAACTTGATGGCACTTAAATTTTGCAATTTGCGTTAGGACAAAAATGGCCTTATCTTGTCTCCTCTTTATCATCATGTATGCATCTCTCTTTTAAAATGTAAGGACTTTAGACTTTCTTGATGTTATACAGTGTGGGTTTAGTAGGGCATTTGTTCCTGTTCTTGGTTTTATAAGCATATCCTTTAAAAGCAAGTTAAAACTTGTACTTCAGTTTAATATATTTAATATATGTTCTGTGAGGTAAGGTACGCTTCTTGGATATAATAATGTATGGTTCCTGCAGTTAAATATTCTTTATGTTGGGCATTTTTAATGCTTTGCATTTATATATACACATGTAAATACTATGCATGTCCACATATAAATTATATATTGTTAATATTTACATGAGGACCACTGGTAAGACAATGATTAAGCATTGGACTGCTAACTGAAAAGGGAGTTCTAACTAAAAGTGCACAGTTCTAACACATCAGTTCCAACCTAGGAGAAAGATGAGACAGTCTACTTCTATAAAGATTTACAGACCTGGAAATTCTATGGAGCAATTCTAGTATGTCCTATGAGATAGGTAGGAGTCCACATTGATCCAAGACAAAAGAGTATTTTTGGTTTGAATATTTACATACTCATTTTTCTCCATAAATTGCAATCTGAATAACTAGGGATTAGGATTGAAAATAATATTGTATCAACCCCTACTACACAAATTTTCCTGATGAAATAAAAAGGACTAGTTTATGGTCTACTAGATTTTTTCTGTTTTAAATATAGAGGCATATTGTAAAATGCCTAGTACTTCTGTTTAAATTCACTGCTTAGAAATATAATGTATTGAGAATATTCTTCAAAAACAAAACAAATATAAACTCAAAAAGCTTTTTCAATCATTTTAGCCATTCTCTCAAATACCATCTAAAAGTGCCATGATCATGTGGAAACAGTGGAACTGAAAAGAGACAATTGGTGCTCCAAGTTTTATTGGAAACGGAAGTTTTATGGGAATTGCATATTGTAATAAAGATGACTGGAGGAGCTGAAACCCACACCCTCTTATTTTCCTTACCAACAAAAAAAGGCAAAAAGCACTATCTAAATCATATGGAGAATTAAATTCACTCTATAATTAGAGAGGTAAAGAGAAAGATTACTCAATTGGAGATTGGTTTTAAAGAAAATTGGTATATTGTGAATGTGATAAACATGTAATCACCATTAATAAACCATTAAATTTGTTGAAAAATACAGCTTTGTTTATTCATTTGTGAGATGAATGTAACTGTTAGAAATAGTAGCTCTGTGAAGTCAGTGAGGAGTTATGACTCTGACCATGAACAAGTACTGCTCCTCTAACCAAATGTAAAGGATGAAAGTACAAAGGGGTTAGGATACCTGCCAGAGTAGTAGTATCAGAAAAAGTATTTTGCACTCTTGCATTCACTCATTCATTATATTGAAGCATAATTATATGTCCTCTTGTTTTGAAAATCCAATATATAAATGTGAATAAAGTAACAAAATTATAAAATATAATGATTTCATAAACAACATGAGGAGCTCAGACGGAGGAGTGGTTACAGATTTACTGTTTGCTCAGCTAAACTCAAGATCAAAGGCTAGAAATGTGCACTTTCACGACAGAAAAGGATGAGTCTTCATATTCCTATAAAGAGATGAACTCTAAAAAACGCACTGCCAAAGGAACAACAACAACAACAACAAAACGCACTGCCATTCAGTTGATAACAATTCCCAGACTGTAATTGTTTGCAGGAGTAGACAACCCTGGCTCTCCCTCTGAGCGGCGAGCATTGCCGTGCATCACCGTACCCCTGCAGCGCAGGACCCAGGCTGCAGTGTCAGAAACTCACAGTGGCAGTTCTCCCCTGTATTACAGAGTGACTGTTAGATCAAATCAATGTATGAGAGTGTGGGTTTTTTGGATTAATTATACACGTGGATAGATGTTTGCAATTTCAACAATTACTTATGCTATTTGCGTATTTGTATGAGAACATTTCAATAATTCTTTTCCATGCTGGACATTTATATGAAGAACATTACAAATTAGTCAATTGTATTAAGCATCATGGCTTCTCACTATGAATTCACCTCCTGAAAAGCACCTGTTGGAAAGAGGGAGGATAGCTAAGGTGGTGAAAAAACAAAACAAACTTTTGTTATCTTAAAGACAATGTCTATATTTCATGAAATGTTTGTATTGTAAGGGCTTACCACAAAACATTTCTATTCAATGCTGTGAAGCAAATCCTCAGGAATGTTTGAATATGTCATAATATGGTTCATTCTCGCTGAAGACTGTTTTATAGCAGTGCAATAACTTATTTCAAGAAACCTAAAATCATCAACCCTTTTGACTAGAGGTAGTTTTATGATTAGCATGTTAATAAGAATAATGAAATGTATATTCATTAAGCATAGGAATGTGGGTTGGAAAACAAATTAGCAAGCTGTTTTAAACATTTTGTCACTGATTTATCTTCAGACTTTTCCTATAGCAGTGTGCAAAAATTCATAAAAGAGGAAATTCTACTTATTCATGCTTTATTTCAAGGTATTATTGTAATACTGGATGCTTTATTTTCCATAGGTTTTTATTATTATATCCACATTTGTTGTATTCAATTATATTATTTTTGCCATACTCACCATTGACTGTTTCCCTTTTGAATCAGTTTATCTATTAAATAATCTAACTCTAGGTAAAAATTCTGAGGGTCATGGTTATTTTCAAATTACAAGTTGTCAAAACCCTGGTGTTCTTCTCACCTGGTCATTTTATTCTTAATAAGCAAACCCACTTAAGGAGTGTCTATACCCCCATAAGCTTTGGTACACAATGACTGTCAGAACACATTCTTAAAAGAAAGAAATAAAAAATATTCAGCTCCCTGATTATACCCTAAATGCTATTAGTGCCAATGATATGACATGGAGTAAATAAACCTTTAGAGACTGACTTCGAGTATCTCTTTAATTAAATTACACATCTAAGGATTTTGGCTGAAAAAGTGGTCAACAGATATTCAATATGCACAGTGTTCTGTTCAAATGAAAAGCTTTGGTAGGCACCTGTCCCAGACAATGACTGCTGCCCTTCCTGTGCTGTAGACAAATGGGAAAGAAAAACAGCAACAACAAAGATAAGATTATGTACAGACTGCACATGTGATATAGTTAAATAATAGAAAAAAGTTCAGGGTGTTTTATGATAAATAGAAAATGTTGTATGTATAAATTGTAGTAATGAGTGCCAATTATGTGCCCTTTTCACTTTATGGTGCTCATACCATAAATTAAGACACAATGTTATTTTCCATTTCATTTTTAGAGTCAAGCCATTAAGATTTATGTGAGTCCTACCTAGAGTTCTGAAGCCAAATCTATCATTTCTTTAAATCATAATATTATGAATGTTGTTTTTGCAAGAAATTGTCATTTCTCATCATTATCTTTGTATGATTAATTTAAAACAATACCAACTATTTTTTCAGTGAATTATAGATTTATGATATGTTGCATATGATTTATATTTGAATATTATTTTAATAATGACTATGTCAAATCCATACTTTATTTAGTTATTCATTGTTTCATTTGTAGGTGTTACATTAGCATGAAATGATGTTTTATTAGTTTAAATCTATAGATTAAATTTAAGAAGTAATACATTTAATGGTAAGGAAGTAAATATGCTCTTATTTCTAGAAATTTTTCATATAAATATAACCTTTATCTTTATCATTTTTTGTAATGAAATGTGAAAAACAATCTATTTTGGTCATTAGGTCTATTATGCAATTAGTGGACCTTTTTTTAGGTCACTGTTTAAAGTCTACAGAAGCTATGTATTCCGTAGTTTTTTGTTTTTCAATATTACTGCATCTTTATTCCTATTTTTCCAAACAAAGTCTTTTATTTGATTACAAATACCCTAATTCCTCCTTTATCCTTATGAAAACTCACTGTCATCTAGTCAGTACAAACTGATAGCGACCTCAAGAGAGGTCCTTAAACTGGAACTGTTTATTGGTGTAGAAAATCTAGCCTTTCTCCCTCAGAGCTGCGGATGGTTTTGAACGCAGCCTATGAGAATTGCCACCCAAGAAATAACGACTCCACCACCAGGGCTCATTAATGTAAATCAGGTTTATATAATATGATCATTAGCTTTTCTTTTTCATTTTAATATATAGGTTATCTAAATTGATATGACATGGAACTTACTCAAAAAGAAATATATTTAATTACATTAATTTGTGGGGTTGATGTTACAATTGAGTGATATTAACAGTACTTTTATGAACAATAAATTAAATTTTAAGAAGATGGTAACAAAATGATTCAAATACTATAAATAATGAATTCTTCTCTTTTAATTTCTTTTGCACATCTGATTTTCTTAAACACAATATAAATGAAGGTCCTCCTTGAGCATTGTTTCACAATAGCTGTTAAATAAAGGAAGTTGATTGCTCATGAATTCAAATTAATTTCTGTATTGAACATGAATGATAGTTAAAGGTAGTGGAGTTATGCAAAGCAAGTTGAAGGGTGGTTACATATATGGATACAATAAAACAAATGGGAGAAAGTAGCATAGATGTTACATCATATTTTGAAAAAATGTATTTTGGATGCATGAGTGGGATAACATATGACACTATAATTCCAAAAGTAAGGCATCATTTTCAACCCCTTTCCCATAGTTTTCATGATGATTTCTAAAGTAGATAAGCAAACACTTTACTGGAGTTGCACTATGGCTGTACTTGAGCCTTTGATTCAGTGAAAAATTAGACTTCAAAAGTAATCATTATTTATTTATTCTATCATCTGTCAATCAATCATCTTTATCTATATATATATTGATGTTTCTTTTGATATTATGCTCTTCAGAACTAAGTCCTAAAATGACTAAAAGACACTTTAATAAAAATCTGACTTTTTAAAAATCAACTTCACCTCAAACTGCTATTGTAGTTGTTAGACACTATCCACTGATGCTATTCACAACAGAAATAAGCAACACATGGTCCTGCACCTTGCTGGCCAGGGTTCCTATGCTGAGCCTATTTTTATAGTCATTGTGTCACTCCATCTCATTGAGGGACTTAGTCTTTTTCTCTGACCCCTCACTTTACCAAACACAATGTACTTGTCCCAGGAGTGTTCTCTCTTGAAAGCATGTCTAGTGTATATGAGAAGGAGTCTCAACATCTTTGCCTCTAAGTAACAATCTGGCTGTACCTCTCCCAAGACAGATTTGTTTGTCCTTTTTTCCCTCCAAGAATTTCAATATCCTTTCCCAGCATAACAATTCAAATACATCTATTATTATTCTGTCTTCCCTTTTCAGTTTCTGGCTTTCATGTGCATATAAAGCAATGGAAAATATCATCGCTTGAGGTAGGAACCTCACAGTAACATCCTTGATTTTATACACCCTTAATAGATCCTGCACTGCAGATTTACCTAATGCAACCTTTCTTTTGATCGCTTGACTGTTGCATCCCCTTGCATTGATTGTGGATCTAAACAAGACAAAAACTGTGACAATTGCAAACTTTTCTTCATTTACTGCAGCATTTCCTATTGGTGCAGTGTAGGATTTTTTTCTTCGCATTGATTCGCAACCCCTATTGAAGGCTGCTATCTTTGCTCTTCATCAGCACATGCTTCCAATCCTCTTGACTTTCAGCAAGCAACATTGTGTCTCTGTCTATTGCAGGCTGTTGATAAGCTTTCCTCCAATCCCGATGCCACATTCTTTTACATATAGACCAGCTTCTTTGATGATTTGTTCAGCATAAAGACAAAGTTTGGTGAGAGGATACAACCGTGATGTACACCTTTCCGGGGTTTAAACCATGCCTTTTTCCATTCTTCTGCTGACACAACTACCACTTGATCCATGTATAAGTTCAGCGTGCGCACAATAAGGGGTTCTTGAATTTCCATTCTTCTTAAGGTTTTTCATAGCTTATTATGATCCACATAGTCAAATATTTTGGCATAAAAATGAAACACAATAAAACATCTTTCTGGCATGCCCTGCTTTCAGCCAAGATCCATCTGACATCGACAATGCTCTTCTGCATGCAGCCTGAGCTTCTAGCACTTCCCTGCCCATGCACTGCTGCATCCTTTGGTGGATGATCTTCAGCAAGAATGCTGCAGAGTTCCAACAAGACTTTTACTTGACTTGATAACCTACAGTTTAAAAGCTGGTGTCAGGGTTTCTAGCATCAGGGTAGTTTGGCTTTTGTTTGTTACTTAGTTTGTTTACCTAGTGGGTTATGCATTGAGATGCAGATCAAACCCACTGCCACTCCTCAGAAGAAAGATAAAGCTACCGCTCCCGTAAAGATTGGAAAGCTCCAAAACCCAAAGGGGTGATTCTATCTGTCCCATAGAATCTCTTCGAGTTGGAATAAACTGATGCCCATGAGTTTGATTTTCTTATCGAGTATACAATTTTCAAACCACAATAAAATTTAAATACTTTTTATTATATGTGAAGAAAATTTTTCTGTATTCTTTGATGTAATATAAATGCATGGCACTATAATTTGGAGAAAAAATAACAAATGTTTCAGTATGCATCTCTATTACTGGGAATTAACATCTTTGTGTTCATTTATTTTCTATCAGACATTTGTGATATGCCTTCTGCTCTGTATATCCAGTATAATATTTTTATGTAGTTTTACATTTATGACATATATACATAATTGGGATATGGATATATACAACCACTAGTCTGTCACTCTCATCCTTTGTTGGCTTGCGTGTTGCTATGATGTTAGAATCTATGGCACTGGTAGTTCAAATGCTGCCAACAAGGATAGCTTCTGGACAATAAAAAAGGAATAAGATTGTGCTTACAATTATTTTAGAAGAATAAACACCAGACTATTCCAAAGGAGTTGAAGATTAAAGATGTTCCAAATGTCTAATTCTTCCTGACTACTCTTTGGCTTCATTTCCACCATTCCTCTTTGAACACATTTCGTAACTTATCTTGATTCTAGGACTTACTGCAGAATTTCAAGAAAGTTACAAAAAAAAAGAAAAGAAAGAAACTTGTTAACCTTCAAGGAAACATCTCTCATAATAGTAGGTGCTGTTCAGTCCAAAATCCTAAAGTCAGTTAGTGACTTGCCAAAAGCAATGTCCAGAACCAGAAGACAAAGTTTTCCCAAGATCATAGGGTCTTTTTTATCCTACCAAAGTTCATTCAGGAAATAGATTTATGACTTTCCAGGTGATGGATATAAGAACTAAAGAATGGTACCAGTATTTATACACCACCAAAGGAAAACAAAGGATGATGATTTTAGTCACAACTCTTAGTAATCTTAAAGAAACTAGGAGTGTGTCCTTGTTAAGGAAACAAGGAGTGTGACTTTGTTTACACCTGCTACTAAGGCAGAGTCTAAAGATGCTCCCCAGAAGAGGGGTATGACTTGGTTCACACATTCAACTAACATCTTACCAGCTGTCTGTCAGTTTCTTATATTGTGGTGCCTTGTGTTTCGCCTTGATCCTGAAAGCTATGCCACAGATATTTCTAATATCAGGAGGGACATCCAAAGTGAACAGGTTTCAGCAGAGCATTCAGACTAAGAACAGACAATGAAAATGACTTCAATGCCAACTTGGAGGAAGCTTCTCAGGAAAAAATATGCACAGAATCAAAATATTGTCAGATCTTGACAGTGTAATGAATGGAAGCAGAACATTGTCTAAGGTACTCTCTGCCAAGTGCTTGAGTCTGAGGACAGTTGAAATGTGTGTGAGGAAGATCTGATTTCTTGGAGTGGAGTCAACCAAGATGCCATGTGTTGGATAATGTCTGTGAAAGCAGAGCTTTTCAGATCTTCATTTTCAAATGGGGCATTATTTACAATAAAGAGAAACAGCTGCAGAAATCTTCTAAGTGACAGAAATTATAATGTGCCAAGTATGAATCTTGGAAAATTGAAAGTGACTAAAAATGAAATGGAACTCATAAATATCAATGTATTGTACACTAGTGAATTGAAATGGACTACTGTTGTCCATTTAAAATCAGAATCTCTTATGATTTGCTATGCCAAGAATAACAAAATCAATGGGAAATCTGTGGCATTGATTGCCAAAAAAGACTTTGAAAAAGCAGACATGAAGTACATGACTGCCTGTGATAGTACTGTATCTATTCAAATTCATGAAGATCCAATCAACATTATTATTCAAATGTGTGCATCAATCATAAAAGTTAGTTAGGAAGAAATTGAATAATTCTACCAAATAGTTTGGTTGGCAGTTGAACAAATATGCAAAGAGATGTGCTAGTTATTATTGGAGATTAGAATGCAAAATTTGGAAACAAAGAATGACAGTAGATGGAAAATATAGTTTTGGTGATAGAAACAAAGCTGGAGATCATTTTATAGAATTTGTAAAACCAATTACTTCTATAGAGTAAATATATTTCTTCAACAACAAAAGAGGTGGTTATGCACATGGACTTCTTCAGTTGGAATACAAAGAAAAAAATTGACTATACCTGTGGGAAGAGATTCTGGAGACCCTCAATATTAGTCATTAAAGCAAGACATGGGGCTGACTGTAGGACATCAATTGTTCCTATGCAAATGCAGGATAAAACTAAATAAAGTTAAAATAACTCCAAAAGAATCAGATGAGAGGCTAAGTCTATTCCACCTGAATTTTGGGAACATCCCAAGGACAGATTTGATACATTGAGCACTAATGACAGAAGACTTGAGAACCTGTGGTGAAAGTATGTCAAGAGCATCTTTCATGAAGAAAGCAAAAGGTTATTAAAAAGTCAGGTAAGAAAGAAGAGACAAAAGTGGTGTTAGAAAAGACTCTGAAACTTGCACTTATTCACAGAGTGGCCAAAGCAAATGGAAGAAATTATGAAGCCAGCGAGCTGAATAGAAAATTCCAAATGGCAACTTAGATGACAAAGCCAAATATTATAATGAAATGTGCAAAGACTTAGACAAAAATAAAAAGGAACATGCTCAGCAAAACAGAAACTGATAGAACACAAGAAAAGAAATTCAAACCTAAAGTTGAAATACTAAAGACTCTATGGGAAAATATTCAATGTTATAAGACATCAAAAGAATATGCATAGAATACACAGTCACTGTTCCGTAAAGAAATAATCTATATTCCAACATTCCAGAAGGCAGCATATGAGCAAAAACTAAAGGTGCTGAAGGAAGAACTTCAAGCTGCAGTGAAATCATTAGCCAAAACAAAGCTCCAACAATATATGGAATACCAACTGAAATGTTTCAACAGGGTGATGAAGCACTAGAAACACTCATTCATTTTGGCAGGAAAGTTTAAATGCAGCCTCATGGCCAACTGACTGGAAGAGACCCATATTTGTACCCATTTCAAAGAAAGTGACTTAACATAAGGCTCAAATTGTAGAACAATATCTTTTATTTGTATGTGATATCAAATTTTGCTGAGATAATCCAATGTGGCAACAGTACATTGAAGTGGAATTAATATACTGGGATTTGAGTGCTGGAGAATACTGAAAGTAACAGGGACTGCTAAAAGAATATACAAACCTGTCTTCGAAGAAGTGTAGGACTAGTGCTTCTTAGGGTTAAGGATGGTGAGACTTCATTTTAAATAATTAGGACAGATTTTTCAGGAAAGACCAGACCTTGGGAAATGATGCTGTATTTAGTAGAGATGCCATGAGAAAAGAGGAAGTCTTCTGAAGAGCAGGATTGACAAGGGGGCTGTGGTGATGGTCTCAAGCACAGGGATCACTGTGAGGATGGCAAAGGACCAACAGGGTCACTATGGGTCAGAACTAATTTGATGCATTCAACAACTTAAGTCAAGTTCTTTTTTTCCATTTTAATCCAGCTTATTAGTATAGTAGAGAGGAGCCTCTGAGATTTGATTATAGTCATAGGCAAAAGGTCCAGAATTAGAATGTATTACACAAGCAAGTATGGTTGAAATAACCACATCACTTGCCTATAATCCAAGGTTGTCCAGTTCTGTGGAATTAGTGAATGAAACCTTATGAATTGCAACAACACATTGTCAAATATAATGCCAGAGGTGAAATCCTCAGGTTGGAAAGCACTCAACATATGACAGAAGGGTTTTCATCTTAAAGTAGACAGGAATCTAATGACAGGAATGGAATAAAATTATAGTATGATAATTTCTGATGCTAAATGACTCAATAGTAGAAGAAACTCCTGAAAAAATCAATTGATAATTGAAATTTATTATGTATGAATGGTGATTTTCAAATATTAAATAGAAACCACAAAGGTCTATATCTTAGGCATTCATGAGCAGGACTGGACTCGTACTGGCCTTTTTTAGTGAGACAGGCATGGTTTAATACATAGGACACGACAAATTGAAAGGGTAGGATGTTGTGTTCATTGTCATAAAAGACTTTTAAGACCTATCTTTCAATAAAATGCTGTGATAGGATGATAACTACATGAACATAAGGAAATACAGTAATTACAAATATTATTAAAATTTATGTGCCAACCACTAAAGTTAGTGTTGAAGAAATTAGGGAATTCTACAGTCTTCAGTCTGAAATTGATCAGACATGCAAGACATGCAATCAAGATGCACTGCTAATTTCTAGGAATTAGAATGCAAAGTTGTAAATGAAGATAGAACAGTAGTTGTAAAATATCGTCTTGGTGATAGGGACAAAACTGGACATCAAAAAATAGAAATTCACAAGACCAGTGACTTCATTGCATATATCTGTTTCCAACATCATAAATGGTAACTGTACAGGTGGACTTTTACAGGTGAGTACACAGAAATCAAATGGACTACATATGTGGGAAGATACGTGAAAAAAGCTCACCAAAATCATCAGCCAAAAAGGAAGCATGAATATGGATATGAACATGCAAACAATTGCTTCTAAGTACATTCAGGATTAAGCTGAAGAAAATTAATAGATACCCACTAGAGCCAAAATATAGCCTTGAGTCTACCCTAACTGAATTTCAAGAAATCTCAAGAACAGATCTATCTCATTAAACACTACTGACAGAAGACCTGATGTACTGTGGAAGGCCGTTGACAATACAATACACGAAGAAGGTAAATGATCATTTGAAACGCAATAAAGAGATTATCAAAGTGAACATCAGGCAGGCTTTGATGTGTGTTCTTGATTGCAGAGTACCTAAAGCAAATCGAAGAAATGATAGGCTAAACTATATGAACAAATAATTTAAAAGGGAAAATTAAGAAGGCAGAGTAAAGTATTTGATCAAAATAGGCAAAGATTTGGAGTTAGACAACTAAAACAAGCAGGAAGAACTAACTAAAATAAAAGTACTGCTTCTAGTTGTAAATTTTTTTAAAAATCTGCAGGTAAAATATTGAGTGGTTCAGGAAGCTTCATTATATGATGAAGGGAAAAAAAACTAAACAAAAAACAGACACTTTACTAAAAATAACTGATGGTGATAGATGACACTCAGCAATGTCAGGAGGTGCATATGACCAATAATCAAAGACAATGAAGAAAAAAATTGAAAGCTGTACTGAAAGCATTACTCAAAGAGAAGACTCCAGGGAATAGTGGAACTCCAATGGAAATGACTGGAATATCTGATAAAGCTCTGGGAATGCTCACACATATTTGCCAACAAATTTGAAAGACCTGGGCAGCCATCTGGAAGAGATCCATGTGTGCATCGATTGCAAAGAAAGCCAAGCCAACAGAACGTGCAAACAATAGAACACCATTTACAGCGGATGAGGGCGCAGTTTCACTAATGATCCTTTAACAAGGATTTCAACAGGATAAAGTCAGGGATCTGCCAGAATTACAAGTTAGATTCAGAAGAGCACATTGAATAAGGGATATCATGGCTGTGGCAGTCATGTGCTTATGGTAATTTTATAATTGAAATGTAGGGTTGGAGTCTGGCCTGTTAATCAGGAGAAAGCCATTGAGTAGCTGATGCGGTCTCTGTGTGAGCATGGCTTTCCCCTGAGACTGGGAAATCTCGTGATATTTCCCTCGTGAAGATGAGAAGCTATCTTCCCCAGTTGTTGGGAGTTAGTTTCTGAGACGATTAATCACAGACAAGCTGGCAGCATCACAGAAGTTGGAGGAGCTAGCGGAGAGACCACTCGGCTTTGCCCTGATGAAGACAGATCTCTGAAGCTGGAGTGACATGCTGTTGATGGACCTGAGTCCTGGAAGCGAGAAGCCTTACGGAGACCCCTGACAGCGCTAGAATTCTGCACCCACTGACCTGTGACTTCCTGAGTCAGAAACAGACATTATAGACGGATTGCGGGCATATGGGTTAATATTGGACTTATGACTTTGCACTGGACTGGATTGGGATGCCTTCTTAGTGTCACATTTCTTTTATATATAAACCCTTTCCTTATACCAATAGGCGTGTCTCTGAAATTTGTCCCTCTAGTCTACCCGGACTAACACAATTGCTGACACCATATGACTCTTGGTTGAAAGCAGGGAATACTAACAAGATGCTTACTGAGTGTACGAAGGCAAACTGACTGTGTGGATCATAACCAACTCTGAAGAACTTTGGGAAGATGGGAATTCCAGAACACTTATTTGTGCTGTTGTGGAAATGTACATGAATCAAGAGGGTGTTGTGCAAATAGAACAAGGGCATAAAGAGGACTGTGCATTGCCTCCTTCCACCATATTTATTTAAACTGTGTGCTGAGCAAATAATCAGAGAATCTAGATCAATTGAAGAAGAATGCTGCAACAAGAGTGGAGGGAGGTTTATTAATGCCTCTCAATATGCCAATGCCACAACCTTTCTGAAAGGGAAAGATACTAGAAGCATTTGCTAATCAGAATCAAGAATTGCAGCCTTCCCTATGGATGACAACTCCATGTGACAGAAGACAGAAATACAACTGAACCAATAGACGAACATTATGATACACAGAAAATAGATTGACATTTTCAAGGATCTTATAATGATTTATCCACAAACAACGCTGTTGGAAGTAGATGACACCACACGTTGTTGTTGGCGTTAGGTGCCATCAAGTCATAGGGCTCCTATATACAATGGTCTTGCACCATACAATTGTTCTTATGTCTGAGCCCAGGGTGGCAGCCACCATGTCCATAAATTTTGTTGGGGATCTTCTTCATTTTTGTTACCACTCTATTTCTCCAAGTGAGATGTCCTTATCTAGGGCCTGGACATCACACTTGGTCAAGGGGCAGCATGTTTATAAAGGCAAGCTGATGTCTAGACATCGATGGAACCATTCGTTTATTTCAAGACTTTTGTTTCTTTTGTCAGTCCACGATAATTTCAGTAATCTTCACCAGCACAGTAATTCAAAAGCATCCATTCTTCATCAGTTTTCCAACTTTCACATGCAGATTGAAAACACCACTGCCTGGGTGGGGGCACCACACTTTTCAAGTTAACGTCCTTGGCTTTCGACATTTGAAAAAGACCTTGTGCAGCAGGGTTACCACGTGCGATGTGCTTGACTGCAACTTCCATGAACCGTGACTGCTGTTCCTGGAAAGATGAAATCCTTCGCAGCTTCAACTTTATCCCCATTTATCACGTTGTTTCCTATTAATCCAGTAGGGCGTATATGGGTCTTCTTTACACTTTGTATCGAGGACTGTAGTGCTTGGTCTTCAATAGATGCCACGAAAGGCAGCCTAGGAAACAGTGATATATTTGTTTTCTGCCATATGTGGTTCTTCTGAGTAGGAATCAATTGAATCAAATAAATACAGATGCATGCATACAATAATAAGTAATCCATTAGATATAGGCATTTATCACTATTTAGCCTTATGTCACTGCTTCTTCTTTAAGTTTCTCCACAGTGCTTCGTATTTGCCACACACTATATAACGCCTCGGTGTGTTTGACATAATTCTTAGGCAAAAACTGTAAAGATTATTTAATGACACTGCTTTCTCTCAATAATTTCTTAAATTTAGCATGACAGATATAAATCTGTATAAATCTGTATCATTACATTTTAACAATTTTAACAATTTGAACATTTTAACAATTGTTTTTGAACACTATGTCCAGAATTTAATATAATCCATATTTTGCATTATTTTTTCTACAATAGACCTATGGATTTCAAAGAGACATGATTTTTCCCACTGAAATTAGAAAAATAAATTTTATTAGAAATACAAATATAATACTAAGATCAGTGGTGGGGGAAAGAGTCTTTGAAACCAGCAAGAACATTTCTGTCTGACTGTAAATTGAAACTTACTCAATAGCAGACGGTTTTGGTATTTGGTGTGTGAGTGTCTGTGAGTTTCCATATTAGTCCCATTTCTGATAAATATTTTAAGCTTTTATCTTTCTTCCCTGATTAACTTTTAAATAGTGTCTGGAATGACAGTTTTCTAGATTCTACTCTTTAATTTTTTGTTCAATTACATTCCAAATATTTTGGGCATATAGCAATCTGATTATAATAGATACTGTTTAAGTTTCTTCAAGTCTTTCAAACTCAACTCACCGCTCTCAAGCTGAATCGCTGGTCATGTAGCGCAATGTATAAGCACAATGCCACCAGGACTCCTTAAACTTTGCAGCGCCTCCTTCTACTGCACAGTCTTTAGCCAGGATGCTCAAAGCTCTTTATTCCACTTATTTCCCTAAGTTCTTGTCCCACAGTCCTAGACTGTGTAACACCTTTGCAATACAGCAGTTTCAAAGTATGAAGGTTTCCAATAGCATTGCTGTGATGACTATTTACCCCCAAGGATTCTATAAAGCACAAATATTATAAAAAGTAATATTAATTATTTATTAAATAATATCTTGCAAGGTCAAACAATTGGGGGCATGATGATGAAATGATATCACTATGAAATTGCTCATGTGCTAAAATATACTACAAGTTGTTAGTTTTTAAAGGTAACAACATTTAATATACAGATACGTTCATCATTGAGACCAAATATTTACAAAATATGCATCATTGATACCCGAGTCCCTTTTTCTATCTTACCTTATTCAAAATCTTCAATCATTTATTTCTTTTAATTCCTCAATGACTAACATAAAATATAATTTCTCAAATATTAATGTCACAGACTTGTTTGTGGTTTGTTGTTTGCAAGGAGTTGATTCCTACTACTTACTGGAGCATTGGTTTGGTCAAAAGTTTCTTAGTGACAAGACAGAAATACGTAGTAAGTTCAATTTGTTTGCTCAATGCAGTCCAGTTCTATCACCTTTCAAGTAGCATCACGAATATATCTCCTTTAGAATTAAATTGATTCAAAGTTTTGATTCCAATGGTTTCATAAACATTAAATTCTTATAGGGATGAAAAGTAGTTATGATGAAAATGTACATTTTGATCCTAAAAATTAGAGTACCTTTAAAAATTGCTGTAGTAATCCAGGTAACAAAGAGAAAGACCTGGTGATGGAGAAGGAATGTAGTCTGTTGGTGTCATTCTGAATTATGTTGAAGATTTAAGTAAGTCACGGGGATAAAAAGCTGAATAGAAGAACTTAAAGAATTTTTCCACTTCAATCATTGTGTTAATTTTGAGTAATTATGGACTGAGTTTTAAAATATTGTGTGCTCATGGGAAAATTCCAGACAGTCTTTGCTAAATATTGAATACAAGTAATTTACTTTGGGAGAACAGGTAGGTCATCAGATTACAGCTATTTCCCCCACACCCATGTGGCTTGGTCTATTCACAATCATCCATATTTTCAGATGCCTTGGGCAAAGCTTTATCAAATTGACTAAAAGAATTTAAGGTGGGTTTCTTTTTCTCCCAAAGCATTTCATTATGTGCTAATCCAAACAGACCATTCCATAGTTCAATCACATCAAGCAGTTTTGTATAATTACTACCAAAATGAATTTAAGGGTTTTTAATTTGGCTTGCTGTTTTGTTAATAACAGCTGTCAATAATTTGAGGCAGCCTTTTTCCCCCTTTAAATTGTTTATCAAGGAAAATTAAATAAATGACTGTTATGGTGAGTGATATTGCATGCTACTTTTGCAGTTTTACTTTCCAAGACACATCCTATGTTGCCATGCTATAGCTTTAGACAAATAAGAAAATGATTGTCCTGACTTCTGTTCTCAATCATGAGATTGTGTTAATGTTATTTTCACATGTTGTTTTCCTTGCTTTATGCATGAAAATGAGGGGAAAGGAATGATGCAATTGTACAAATCTTTGAAATGATGAATGTTACTTAGAATGGAAGACAGAACTCAAATGCATGAGATGTATTAATTTAAACATTCTCATCTGATTTCCCAAAGTAATTTTTAAATAAAGGCAAAAAAGGTGCCATATTATACTGAGATTTTCTACATATATCTCAGAGATTTATGCTACTTCTAATCTATGGCAATTTTCATATTGGCAATTGTAAATTAGAGTTATGAAAAAAGGTGTGACATGGTAATTTTCAAAATGTCTTTTGACTTGAGACAATTTAGATGTCTATTGCTTAATATATATGAGATGGTATCCCCAAATCAGAATTTTTCCAAAACTATGTATTCATTTATTTATTTTTTACAAAACAATATTATCACCTTCAAAGTACTCTTCATTACACTTAATACATTTGTCAAATCTGTTATTCTATTCTTGGGAACATTTTTCAAACTCTTCTGTTTGGATGACTGAAAGTACCTCCTTGTTTTTTCTTCACCTTTTCCAAGTCTTCAAATCATCCTTTCATGTCCTTCTGTATTCAAGGGAACAAAAAAGAAGTCTCATGGAGCAAGGTCAGGGAGTAAGATGCGTTTTCTCCCAATACTGGCACACTGAGATGGCTGTGTGAGCAGATGCATTGTTGTGGTGGCACAACCAGTCGTCCATCTGGCACAAGTCAGTCCCTTTTTTGTCAAACATTGTTATGCAAACTTTTCAGAACATCTACATAGAAAGATTTATTAATAGAGCTGATGGAACAAACTTTAAATGCCCTATGAGCCAATATTTTCATCTGTCTAAGAAGTTGACAGACATCCAGGATGAGGTTTGTCATCAATCACCCTTTTTGAAATAACAAATCCACTTGTACACTTTTTCTCCCATAGGACTGTCCTTGTAAGCTATGTTCAACATCACAACAATTTCTGTGGCATTTTATCTGAGTTGGAAAGAAAATTTCAAAGCTGCACACCACTCTCTTACATTGCCCATCACATATACACCAAAGTGAAAATGCTTTTACAAAGAAATTCACTGTGGCCAGTGAGAACCTTACTATGTGATGCTTTTGAGTGCACTAACTCAGAGGAAGCTGCTCAATGCTTGCCTAGCAGAAGAAATGCATACTGTAAAAGTTCCACTCTGTCTAGTGCAATTTTGGTTTTGGGGTGGTGCCTCATCATGTGTACCACATGTTTTCCAAAAAATTATGAATGCAAAATTACTTTCAGAATAGTTTATCATATATTAATATTTATGTGGAAAATAATTACTATAAATTGAACAGATTTGCAGACTGTCAGACATTTAAGCCAGGAATGATAAATCTTAAATTCTATTGCTTAACAATTGTACCAAGTTTCACATTAGTGGTAAGGAGTTCCATACACTTAAACTGGGATTTTTTTATTTAAACCATTTAAAAATTACCAGAATGCAGCACACTTAATCAGCACGCTTTAGCAGAGAGGTGATATGTGAATTGCAGCATCTGAATCAACATAACTAAATTGAACTGCAAACATAAAATATTTTGGGTTCAGATATTTCAGTAGTAATTTATAAGTAATTCCCATTTGGAAGCTACAGTTGTCAACAATATATGGAGGAAAGTTAGTTATGCTTCCTGGGTTTTTCTGTGATAGAATTATTCGCTGAACAATCTATGCACACTATTATTTTTAAATGGGAAATTATTTGCTATTAAAATTAGTTGTCCCAAACATGTAGGTCATGCAGTAGATTGGAGACCTCTGATGGATAAAGAATTGCAGGGACTGAAAATCTAAAATCTGTTAGATAGACACTGAAGTGAAAACTTTTGTAAATTTATACCCCAGATCATGGAAAGATAAAGTGTATGGTTGAAAGAGATTGACCAGAACACACTTCTGTGTATTGGGAATGTCAGAGCCCACAACACGTCACAGGAGCTGATTACAATATCCTATATTAGGGAATGACAATTAGTTATATGCCTGTCCAAACACAATCACAGTCTAGGCAAATTAACACAAAAATTGGAAGACCCCAAATTTCATTCAAAATTACATAGGAATAAGAGTATTTTTTGTATATATATATATATATATATATATACATACTAGAGTATAGGATTTCAGATAAGGTTATCTTAAAAATTTCCTTCTTTAATGATTCCAGGTTATGAAATCATGTCTTTCAAACATAAGATCCTATAATGCTCCACAGTCTCAGAAGCCCTACAAAGGGTCACTATAACTCCATAGCAGTGAGTCTGTCTTTTTTGGAAGGTTAAGAATTTTAGGAAGGATATCAGGATATTTTAGGTTTGAAATTTATAGAAAATTTGCCATTCTATGGTGACTCATGTTTTGTGATGGTGTTGATAGCTTTGTCATTAGTATTTTAAATGCCAGCTGGGTCAGCCAAAATGAATAGGTTTCTACAGGGTTTCCTGACCAGGAACAGACACGAACAAAGAATTTGATGGCCATTTTGGAGGAAGTAGCTACTGAAAATCTATGCATTGTCAGATACTGAAGGTCCAGCAAATGGAAGCAGAATATTGTTGCAGATAGTGCCAGTGAAGGGGTTGGAAGACACTAGAAATATGATGAATAGGAAGCGGCCTTCTCAAAGTAGAGTCCCCCATGGCAACATGTCTGGAGTAAAACTCGTAGAAATGGAGGACTCAGGATCATAATTTGCTGGTAGGACAAGACTCAAGGGAGGAAGAAACAGCTGCAAGCATATTATTTGCAATTTTGAATGTACAAAGTATAAATCTAGGAAAATTGGAAGTGATAAAAATGAAATGAATCCCATAATGGTCAATAACCTAGGTGTGGTGAGCTAAAATAGACTGGAATCGGCCATTTTGAATCAGAAAATCATGTTTTACTATGCTGGGAATGACACAATAAAAATTAGCTTTCATTGTCAGAAAAGACATTTCAAAGTCTATCTTGCAGTACAGGGCTGTCTGAGATAGGATTTTACCTATCCCCATTCATTCAAAGAAATTCAATCAGTACGGCTATTATTCAAGTTTATACACCAACCACAAAAATGAGTGCTGTAGAAATTGAAGAATCAGACCAACCTCTTCAGTCTAAAATTGATCAAACATACAATAGATTCAACTTACTTTTAATCACTGAATAACTGAAGGCATGTAGTTATTTAAGACTCACTTGAATTAAATACTACCGTAGAGGAAACATTAGAGGAACATTAGGAACCCTGGTGATGTAGAAGTTTCCTGTGGTGATTGGCCTGCATTGGAAACCAGCAGCAGCTCTGCAAGAGAAAGTATGGGTTCTCCTCCTGTAAGCAGTTGGAGTCTGAGAAAACCACAGGGCGAAGCTATGTGCTGGGAGGAAACTCACCGGGAGTGAACACAACTAAAGGTTTGGCAGGGGAAATAGAGATACAAAAAACATTTCTAACAAAAACAAGTTGAGTGTAGGTACAATATCCTGTCTACACTGTAAACAGTATCGAAAATGTAGACAGGAGAACATATAAAGTGAGGCAAGTCTCAGTCCACCGTTGAGGTGGCCGTGCAATGCACTGGATGACTCATAGACACCTCGACTTTGGATGTACCTACAACTCAATTTCTCTCAAGCTAAAAGAAATGTTTAGATGTTCTCTTATGTTGCCCATGGAAACCTGAGGAGACAAGAATAGATTTTCACTATGTCTATATCAGCAGTCAATGAACTAAGATAATAGGCTAATTCTGACTCAGCTCCTTCAGTTTTTCACATGCAGTTCATGTGATAGGAATGGGTGTTTTTATATTTAAGTGGTTGAAATATTATGAAAACAGTAATGTTTCATGACATATAAAATTCTATAAAATTCAAATTTCCATGAATATAAGTAAAATTTCTTATTCTCTCACTATTATGGCCATGTTTTCACTAAAACAGCAAAGTTCAATAATTACCAAAGTTCATAATGTTCATATCTGGCCCTTTATTAAAAAACTTATCATCCTTTGCCTAGAGATATTCTATCTCCTTTAACACCATTTAAAAAATATAGATTTTATTTGGGTCTCTACAACATTTAATACATCTTTTGTATTAAGCATATTTGTATACTTGTTGCCACATTCATCTACATTATTTACTTGAACCCCTCCAGCATAAGCTCCTCTTCCCCTCTTTCCTCTAGCTCTTCATTTTTTTAATTCCAACTCCCCATATTACTCCTTCTCCCTTCTCCTCCCCCATGAACTTCGAATAATTTACAAATTGTTATTACCTCTTCATGTATTATACTGTCTAGTGTGTCACTTCACTCCCCCCCCCAATTGTCTACACCCCAGAGTGGAGGTTATATGTAAATCCCAGAAATTTGCTCCCCCTTTCAACTCCACCATCCCTCCACCCTCTCAGTTTCAACAATCCCCACTAGTCTCAAGGGATTATCTATCCTAAATTCCCACGTTTTCGACTTCAATGTGCATCCCCTGGTCTAGTCAGATCTGTCTGGCAGAACTGGGATAATGATAGTTGGTGGGAGGAAACATTTGAGGACATTTCATTGCTACTACACTGTACATAGACTGGTTCATTTCCTTGCTACAACCCTTCTGTAAGAGGATGTCTCTTCACTTATTGATGGACTTTGAACTCTCTTTTATTTATAATGATATATTTTTTAGTTCTTTGAAGTTTGATACTGGATCCCTTTGACACATTGAGGTCATACAGACTATTGTGCTTCTTCTATGTGGGCTTGTTTCTTAGCTAGATGGCCACTTATTCACCTTTAAGTCTTTAAAATCACAGATGCACATCTTTTGATAGCTGGGCACCATCAGCTTTCTTCATAACATTTGCTTATACACATATTTGTCATCAGCCATCATATCAGGAAAGTGAGCATGTAATGTTATGATTATTTGTTATTGAAACCTGATAATTGATATGATAATTGATAATCCATTAATATCTTACAATTTTAGTAGCAATATAGACAGGAACCCTCTTTATGGGTGTACAATCTCATGAAATAAACACCAATAACCCTTACATAGAGATTTTATGTAAACTTCTATAAACTGTCTATACTTTGGGGACTCATCCTAGAAAAAATAAGAGAACAATAACTAACTCAATAGTTGCACATATTTTTAGTTAATTTCCTCTTTCTTTAAATCTACCCCAATCATGTAGTATGTTTTTTGGTGATGTTGTTTCCTGCTCTATCTGAATCACATTCTAAGTCCTCCTGGATTGATGAAAACTAAACTTAATCTGCTTCCATGAAGTTTGACTTTTACAGTGCTGCTGTTATGAGCCACAGTTTGATTCCAACTGCTAGGGAACACAGGTGAAACAGAGCAAATGCTACCTGGTGCTATACCGTACTCACAATCACAGCTGTAATTGAGTCCATTTTGATCGTCACTATTTTATTCAACCTGGTTGGTGGTCTTCCTCTTTACTGCAGATTTCTATCAGTAGTGATGCCTGTTTTCAGGCACTTTTCTTTCCTGATAATATGGAAAAAGTGTGAGAGGTGAAATATTGTCATTTTTCAATATAGGAATCATTTTCATGTTATTTCTTCTAAGATAAACTTGCTCATTACTCTGTCAGATTATGACATAAGGAAAACATTATAATTCTTTGGTATTCTTTATTCATCATCTAGCTTTTGCATGCATATGAGATGATCTTTTTAAAACAGCACAGCTCAGGTCAGCTGCACCTTACTTCTCAAACTGATTCCTTTGTGTTGCTTTTAATTTTAAAGAGATCTTTTTCAGTAAATCTACCCAATGTAATGTAGCCTTTAATTTCTTGGCTGCTGCTTTCATCATTTGTCAGGATGGGACAGGACCAGACAGTGTCTTGTCTTTTGTTCATAAAATCTCTCTATTAGTAGGTATCAAAACTTGCCTCATTTTCTTTTTACCAAAGCTATGTATTTAATCTTTTTTTTACAAAAACCTTATTACCTTCAAAGTATTCTCCCTTGCACTTCTAATCACAGTTAAGTCTTCTTGAAACCTTGCAATATTATCAATAACTTGCAATCCACACAATCGAATATCTTTTTTATGGTTGATAGACACACATAAATATCTTTCAGAATATCTGTGGTTTCAGCTAAAATATGACATCAAAATTATATAGCTACCTTCCTTAGTTTTGTATTCTGAACATTTGGTAGTTGCTCTTAATGTACTTCTCCAATTTTTTTAAAAGATCTATTACAATTATATCTGCTTGTGATATTAATGATCAATAATTTCTGTATTTTCCTAGGTCATCTTTCTTGGAAATGGGCTAAAGGATAGATCTCTTTCAGTGAGTTGACCAGGTAACCTATATCCCCTTTTTCTAGGAACAGACAAATCAGTGCTTCTAACATTGCATCCTTTGGTTGAGACATCTGGATTGGTATTATATCAACTCCTGGAAGCCTGCTGTTTGCCAAAGCCTTTAGTACAGCTTGAACTTCTTTCACTGTCATTGATTTGTGATCATGTATTAGTACTTGAAATGGTAGAACATTATCCTTTAAAAACATTTTTTCTGGTACAGTGACTCCAAGTTTTCTTTGTATCTTTTCATTCCAGGCTCTTTGAACACTTCATTTCTCATTCACTCTTTCACCAACAGAGCTCTTCAATATTGAAGCTCAAGTCTTGAACTTTTTCATCTGTTTTATGTCTTGAGAAATATTAAACATGTTGCTTGGTATTTGGGTTTCTGTTCTCTTTGGGTTTTCTAGCTTCAGAGCTTCACATGTTTCCCTACAGCATTTCGCTCTATCTTCTTGAGTGCCCTTTTAATTCTTCTGATCTCCTCTTTTAGAGCATCCATTCTTTGATGGACTTCACTTATTCTATATTCAGGAGAAAGCTTCTGACTTTTCTCTGGTGTCCATTTTGATCTCTTTATTTTTCCCAACTGTTTTATTGGCATTTAATTAAAATATCATACAATTCAATATTTCAATAACATCAAGAAGAACTTTACAGTCACTAAAGTAAATTTTTGAACATTATATTCCTTGTTGTACTCATTATTATTAGCTCTCCTTTCCCCTCTAACTTTCACTGCCATATTCCCAAGGAACTATTAATACAGTTGTCTAGATATTTCCCTAGCCTGGTTTTAAATACAGAAAAACATTAAAGACAACAGAAATGAATAAGTACAACAAGGTAAAACAAATAAAAAATGAGATAGAAAGAAAGCATACATGATTAAACATATATAACATATTTAAATAGATCATAAGGGAGATCAATTGTGAGCATGCTAAACTTTAACCTAATTACATCTGCAACAATCCATCTTCCAATGTATTCTGCATGTTAACACGGCTATTCACATTGTCAGTCCATGATCAGAAGGGATTCATCAGGAACTTAAGTCATGTGTATGTCCCCTCCACTATTCAAAGACAAACAACCGAAACAGCTTAAAATGAGTCAAAGTGGAAGTCAGATGAAAAAGTATTACTTTTTTGTTACTTTAATAATATTTTTGGTTTTTTCATGTATGATGTCATTGATGTCATCCCACAACTCCTCTGGCCTTTGATCATTGGTATTCAAGTTTATTCTCATAATGGTATCCAAATTCAAGTGGGGTATATTGAAGTTTGTGCTTCAGCTCTCATGAAGTTGGTTTAATTTTCATTAGGTTCTATGTGAATACTTATATGATCCATTGATAATCAGTTTTACAGTGATATCTGGCCTATTCAGTTTGAATTCTTCCAATAACTCTTACAGATGCAGTCAGTTTTATCTAGTATATATATATATATATATATATATATATATATATATATACACACACACACACATACACACATAGTGGCTTGGTATTGCTGTGATGCTTCATACTATGTCTGGTATTTCAGTTGTAAACAGGGTCACCATGGGTGAACAACTTTCAGAGGGTTTCCAGATTAAGAACAGATTACAAAGAAGAAATTGTCTGCCTACTTTGGAGGATGACTGCTGGAAAACTAATACACAGAATTGAAATGTTGTCAGATACTGACATCCTGATGAATAGATTTAGAATATTATCAGAGACAGTGCCAGAAAATAGACTTCTCAATTCAGAAGACTGCCTTCTAAAAGCAGAATGGATTGTGGTGACATTAATGGAGTATAACCTGATCATTTACTCATGTGGGTAAACTCAAAAAGAGGAGAAACATTTACCAAATCTGCTAATAACCAGAACATTCAAATCCCTAAGTATGAATCTAAGAAAGTGGGAAGTTATCAAAAAATGAAATGGAATATATGAAGATCAGCATACTTGTTGTAGGTGAGCTGACATATACTGGTTTTAGCCATTTTGAACCAGAAAATCACAGGACTTACTATATCTGGATGACCCGTCAAGAGGAATTACATTGAATTCATCTTCAAAAAGTACATTTCAAGGTCTATAGTCAAGTACAACACTGACTGTGATAAGATTGTATCTATCTTCATTCAAGGAAATCCAGTCAATGCAGCTATTATTGAGATAAAGGCACCAACCTGGGGGACTGGTGATGAAGCCACTGAAAAATTCTACCTATATTTTTCTGGAAATTAAACAAATGTAATCAAATACGATTGGTAATTATTGATTATTAGAACAAAACACTTGGAAACAAAGAGGAAGGAACAACAGTTCAGGAATACGGTTTTGGTGATAGAAATGGAGAACACATAATAGATTTTCAAAGACCAATGATCTTCTCATAGCAATACCTCTTTTCAATAACATGAGCAGGGAGTCTCTCTCTCTCTCTCTCTCTCTCTCTCTCTCTCTCTCTCTCTCTCTCTCACGATGGACTACACTGGAAACAAATTAACTGTATTTGAGAAAGAGACTATGAAGAAGCCCAATATCAGCAGCTAAAATCAGATGTGGGGCTAACTGTGAAACAGATCTTCAAATTGCTAATAAATAAATTCAGGTTGAAGATGAAGAAAATTAAAATAATATACTATAGCCAAAATACAAACTTGAATTTATCCTCCAAGAAATTTGAGAACTTTTCAAGACCAGGTCTTGCACATTGAACACTAATCACAGAAGACTTGATGAGCTGTGGGAAGATATCAGGAATATCATTCACAAGGAAGCAAAAGGTCATTAAAAAGAAAGGAGATAACAAAGTGTATATCAGAAGCTATTGCAGTTTACCTTTAGTCATAAAGTAGCTAAGGCACATGTAAAAACAAAGAATTTGGAAAACAATAAAATTTCAAAGGGAAAGTTGAGAAGACAAACTATCATACTCAAATGAAATATATGCACACAAACTTATCTTAAACTAAAATAGCTAAGGGAAAATTCAAGCATCAAGTTACAGTACTGAAAGATTCTTTGATCAAAATATTTTGATGCAAGAAGTATCAAAAGTCCTACTCCCACCACAAGGGCAGTGATGCCTAAAATTTTTTTTAAAAAATATATTTAAAAAAGAAGTATCAAATGAAGACAGAAAAAACACAGTCATTGTAATAAACAGAATTAGTCAGCATTCTACTATTTCAGGTGATAGCATATGAACAAGAACTAATGGTACTGAAAGAAGTTAAAGCTGCATTGAAAGCATTATCCAAAACCAAAGCACCAGGAATTGATGGGATATGAAGGAAATGTTTCAGCAAGCTCATGAAACACTAGAAGGATACTTGGTCTAGGCCAGGAAATTTGAAAGACAACTACTTCACCAACTGCTGAAGACATTTGTGTTTGTACTAAACCCAAAGAAAGCTGACACTACCACCCTTAAAAAATGCTCAAAGTATCAATAATACTACATGCAAATAAAACTTTGCTGAATATCATCCAAAAATAGTTGTATCAATACCCAGACAACTAACTGCCAAAGGTTTAGATTCAGAAACCGTTGTGGGACAAGGGCTATTATTACTAATGTTAGATGGATCTTGACTAAAAACAGAGACTATCATAAAGATGTTTACTTGTGCTTAATTAACTGCATGAAAGCATTTGACTCTGTAGATCATAACAAACTATGGATATCCATAAGAAAAAAAATGAGATTTCCAGAACACTTCAACGTGCTCTTGTGAAGGCTATACAGATAGGCAAGCAGAAAAAGGGAATACCAAATGGTTTTAAATCAGGAAAGCTGCATATCATGGTTGTTTCCTGTTACCATATTTATTCAACCTGTATTAAGAACAAATAATCAGAGGAGTTGGATTTATGTAAATAAGAATGTAGCATCAAGATTTGCAAGACAATATAAAGAAAAATACAATTGGACTAGGAGGTAGCATCATGATAAAAAAATGAAAAGATTGAAGTTGTCAAAAATTTAGTGCTTTTGAGTTAAAAATCATTGCTCGTGGAAGAAACAGTCAATAGCTCAAATGAAGCATTGAGTAAATGTTATACAAAATAAGTCTTTCAAATGTTGAAAAGCAGGAAAGATACTTTAAGAACTAAGAAACATATCACCCATTCCATAGTATTTTCAATTTACTCATTTTCATGTGAAAGTTTGACATTGAACTTTGGTTCAAGGAATACCAAAGAACATTCAATACATTTGACTTATTGTACTTGCAAAGATGATCAAAAATATTGAATGCCAAAAGAAGAAACAAATCTTGGAAGAATTGCAACTAGAATGCTTATTAGTGGCAAGGAGAGTGAAATTTTGCCTGTAGAAACTTGGTCCTATTTTCAGAAGAGACTTTTTCTCTGGAGGACATCATGCTTGGGAAAATAGAGTGCGGCGAAAAGAGGAATGCCATCAACGTGGTGGATTGAGACAGCGGCTGCAACAAACAGGCTCAGTACAGGAAAAAAATATGAGGATGACAAAAAAGCAGGCAGTATTTCATTCAGTTGTGTGCATGGTCCCAATGAGTCCGAACTGACTGAAGGGCATCTAACAGCATAACGTATATAACAAACCCATTGCCAGTGAGTTCAATCAGATTCATGGCAATCTAATGGAGAGTTTCTGAGGCAGTAGCCATTTAGAGGAATTAACAGTCTCATTTTTCTCCCAACTAGCAAAATTATCTAAAGTGTTAAATAGCCAAGTTTTCACTTTGAGTCTAAAGGTGCACCTGACCCAACCCTTATTCACTGGCCGTATATGCATGGGAAAACTGGACGATGAATAAAGTCAATGAATGAACAGCTGGGACAAGAACAGATGCATTTGAGTTTTGGTACTGGTGAAGAATTTTGAAAGTACCATGGACTTCCAGAAGAACAAACGGAACGGGCTGAGCCCCGGTACCATAAGTGGTTGAGTGTGGGACTGCGGCCCGCGGGCTCGGCGGTTCAAATCCAGTGGCGGCTCTCAGGAGCAGTACTGGGTAGTGCGCATGACCACCAGAGGCAGTGATGCACCACCCCCCACCCACCACCAAAAAAAAAAAAAAACTAACAGAACAGTTCTGGAAGAACTATAACTATGATGTTCCTTACAAGTGAAGATGGTGGGACTTCATTTCACTTACTCCAGACATGTTACCATTAAAGATCGTTCCCTATAGAAAAATGCCATTCTTCGTTAAGGGTGACCAAAAAGAAGAAAAGGAAAGGACAATATTCAATGATCTGTATGGACACAATATCTGCGTCAGGGGGATCAAATACTTAATAGCAATTTTAAGGATTATAAGATACTGGGCAATATTTTGTTCTGTTGTACATGTTATAAGGTATTATTATTAACTATTGAATTGATTCTGAGCCACAGAGAGCCTATGCACAACAGAAGCAAACCCTGCCTACTCCTGTGCCATCTTTATGATGATTAAAATGCTTGAGCCCACCAATGCACCTACTGGGTTAATTCATATTGTTAAAGACTTTCTTCTTTGCTGCTGCCTCTGCATTTTACCAGGGGACCCTTCTGGGACAGTGGTTATGACTGGCTCTGCAATCTGCAAGGTCACGAATTCAAAACCTCTAGTCTGTCATCAGGAGAATGATGGAGCTTTCCTCTCAAAGAAACTGTTTGTCTCTGAAACTCACACGGGCACTTCTTCTTGTCCTACAGGATTGTTACAAGTCAGCAGTGGTTTGTTGGCTTCTTTGGTCTTCTTCACCAGCCATGGTGTGGTACCCAAGAAAATGGTCTCTCCGATAATGTGCCCAAAGTACAAGAGGCGGGGTCTCATTATCTTGTAGTCTAAGGAGGATTCTGGCTGTACTTCTTCCCTCCAAGATTTGTCGGTTCTATTCAGAGTCATGGTACTTTCAATATTCTTCTCCAGCACCCTAATTCAAATCCAGTAATTCTTCTTTGGTCTTCTTATTCAACGTGCAAAGTTCACATGTGCATACGGTAGTTGCAAAACAAGGCTTGTATCAAACACCCCTTAGTCCTCAAAGTAGCCTGTTAGAGCTTTGTAATACTTTGAAGAGGTTTGATGCCTAAGACTTAGCCAAAAAAAAAAAAAAAAAGACTTACCCAATGTAATATGTGATTTGATCTCTTTGCTGGTACTTTTGTGAACATTTACTGTTGATCAAAGAAAAACAAAATTCTTGACAACATTAACCTTTTCTTTGTTTAACATGATGATCCTTATTGGATCCCTGATGGTTTAGTGATTACACATTGATCTGCTGACTTCAAGTTCAGCGGTTCAATACTACCAGCCACTCTGAGGAGAAATACCAGGCTTTCTATTCCAATACAGAGTTACAATCTCAGAAACTCAGACATTAACTTGATGGCTGTGAATTCAAGTTTTTGACTGCTAGACATAGGCTGACTCTAACTCAGTGCCTACTCAATAGTATCTAAAAGCATATTCCCTGAGTAAATTCAACTAGTAAAATGTAATGTCATTGACATAAGCAGCAATATTTATATAGCACTAATAATAAGCTACGAGCAATTTAACTAGAATGCTATAATTGTAAATCTAAGTGTTTATCAGTTAGCATAGACTTAGTTTTGCTGAAAAGCAAATGACTATAAATCCCATTTTCTGACAACACAACATTATTTCTTGCTATTTTGCTATGTGTCTATTTTGTGTCAGGATTACAGTCAGGGATGCAGTCTGATAGGAAAAGTATTTTTAACATATTCGGTCACTATATTAGCTAACAAAAAGAGAATTTGGGAGGTATTCATTGTCTCCCGAGGCTGTCTATAAATGGCATTTTGCTTTGGTTCATACTTTACTGGTCCAAACAAGTTACATGACAGCAACAGACATCAAGAAGATAGAAAAACACCACTTACAATTTACCTTGAAAATGAAAATAACTGAATTTTTCTTTGTTTATTGTCATCCTTTCCCCATTATGCTGTAATAACTTTACATTCTTTATATTCCTCTCATTCACAGTCTATTGACAAAATAAAAAAGGTGGAAAATTACCAATCACCATATGGAACATTTTGCGAAGACTAAGATGTGAAAGATGATCTTTAAAGAAGAATGAAATGTCAATACCCTTCATCTTCTGCAGGCATCCTCATCGACATAGTCACTAAACACAACATCGTTTCACTTGATAATATGAGGTGAGAATTCACTAAATCACGCTTTATATTCATTCACCAGATCACATCAATGCTAAGATTAAGCATTGTACCACGGAGCTAAAAGGAAAAAGAGAAATAGTCTAATTAGAATTCTAGTGACTTATCTGGCAAACAAACAAGCAAATACAACAACAGAAAGGAGGAAGAGATGTAGGATAGCTCTTTGCGTGGGAAATAGAAAGAGGGTAAGGAAAACACATTCACAGTTGTCTAACTTGTTCAACATTTTTACCTAGATAAATCCTAGTCTGGTTCCTTGGTCTTATAATGTAGAGGACGTAAATGGAGTCATAAGGAATATGCTACAAGGGAGACCTAATTAGTGTGTTGGCAAAGCTGTCAGTTAATTTCTTTTATCAGGCAAAAATTAAGGAACATTTTTTTTTATTTTGAGGATAGATTTTTAAAGATATCATAATAAAATTTAGTGTTACACATGCTCATATAAATATTCATTCTTCATACTTTTGATAAAGTAATAAAAATTGTTTCTCTAATCTGGCTTTTATACTTGGTAAATAGAGATAATATGCGCACATAAAGCAATTCACATGCACTTTTACATTTAAACGCATAATACACACCTAGTTATAGCAGCTAGTGTAAGTATGACTACGCACTGCCAACTCAGAGAGCCTCTCTGGGACTGGGTAAAGCGACTCCTGTAGGTTTCTGAGATTTTCTCTTTGGGGAATAGAAAGCATTATATTTCTCTCTGAAGTTACTGGTAGTTTCAAACTTTTGACTCTGTAGTTAGCATCCCATAATCATGGCGCCCCCAGGGTTCCTATACGTATGTATATAATAGATCACATCTATTAAGAGTATGCAGTTGGTCCTGATTACCCCATCTCAAAGAACTTAGCATGCTATGTCTTTCCCAATTCATCGTGACCCTATGTACAACAGAACAAAATACTGCCTGCTGCGCCTCACTGTTTGTCCTATGCTTGAGCTCATTGTTGCAGGCACTGTGTGAGTCCCTCTGGTGGAGAGCCTTCCTCTTTGTCACTGCCACTCTGATAGACATGAATTTCTTCTCCAGAGACTGGTCTGTCCTGACATCATGTCCAAAGTAACTGAGGCAGAGTTTACCTATCCTCATCTCTCCTTGCCTAACTATACCTTTTCCTTTTGACATAAATTTGCTTGTTCCACTGTTCTTTCAATATTCTTCACCAGCCCCACAATTCATATGTGTGTGTGTATATATATATATATATATACACATACATATATAAACACATTTTATATTTTAAACCATGTGATATTCCCTTGCTCTGCTTGCAACACTGACTTTTGTTTCACATACAATTTCCCCAGGAACACATAAAGTGTCCTGCAATTCCCATTCTTCTCAAGGTTATCCACGATTTGCAATGGTCCACACTGTCTGCTGCCTTAGATTAGCCAATGAAACACAAATAAATATCTTTCTGGTATTTTCTGCTGTCAGTCATGACATCATCATCAGCCATTTGACATCAGCAGTAATACCCCTGGTTTCATATCCTCTTCTTAATCTGAACCCATAGCAGCTCCTTGTCAATGCACTGCTGTAACAGCTGTTAGATGATCTTTGGCAAAATGAACTTGCATGCAATATTAATGATATTGTTCTGTAATTTGAACACTCACTGGATCATCTTTCTTTGGAATGGGTAAAAACATGGACGTCTTCCAATGAGTTGGTCAAGTAGCTGTATTATAAGTTTTCTGGCATAGACAAATGAATGCTTCCAATGCTTCAACAGCATGTTGAAAAATATTAAATTGGAATTCTATCGATTTTCGAAACTTGGCTTTGGCTAATGCTTTCAGTGCAACTTGAACATTCTTTTTACTACCATTGGTTCTTTCTTATATATGTGATCTCTTAAAATGGTTCAATGTCGACCTGTTTTGCTTTGGGGCATTTTGTGGAGTGTGGGGTGGTGGAACTTGATACAGTGACTCTGTATTCTTTGCACCATAATTTGGTACTTCCTGTATCATTCAATATTTTGTCCATAGAAGCTCTCAATATTGCAACTCAACACTTGAATTTTTCTTTAATTCTTTCATAGTTCTTTTACTATAAGATATTCCTAGTGTCTTCTTCCTTTTTGGTTTTCCAACTCTAAGGTAGTATATATTTCATTATAATAGTTTGCTTTGTTTTCATGAACTGCCTTTTGAAATTTTCTGCTCAGCTTTTTTACTTCAGGATTTCTTCTATGTGTCTGTGATCAAGAGGACGTTTCAGAGTTCTTCTGATATGTACAATGATACTTTCTTTTTTCTTGTCTCTCTAATGAACTTTCATTGTTTTAATGGATATTCATAATGTGATTCCATCGTCTTCTGTCAGTAGGTGATAAAGACTTAGAGGTATGTACATAACATATGAGTACCTGTCTTGTAAGTTTCCTGGCATAATCAAGTGCATACTTCTGATGCTTCACAGCTTGTTGAAAAAAATTAAATTGATATCCTATCAATTTTGGAAACTTGGTTTTGGCTAATGCTTTCTGTGCAATCTAGTCAAACTGTACAGGATGTGCTTGGCTACACTAATTCAAAGGAAGTAACATAAGTTTTAAGCTTCTTGACAGACAAAGCTATTGAATAGAAGTCTAAAGCAGAGTATCACTAACAAGAATTTTTCTTAACTCAATTTTTTTCAGCCTGTAATCACTAGCCAATAGATAAGGTACTAAGGATTCAATTAAAACCCTCCTCTGCTGGCATTATCACAATGCTTCTACAGGGATTACTGCTAGTTTTTTTATTTTCAATATATATTTTAATCACTAGTAACAGAAATGAAAATTAAATTTTATCTATAGAATTCAAGTAACAGCAAAATCTGAAGTGAGTAGTACTTGGCAAGCACATGATGTTAATTCAAGCACTCATCATTGAACTCAAGTGTAGTTTCTACTTTTCCATTTCACTGTACCTCTATGAAGACCACTGCCCAAATTCAATAGGATAAGGATATTGCTTATTACTTCCCTGTCCCAAATATATAGCAGATATTTAATGATTTGGATATGTGGAACAGTTGTTGTTCATATATACTCCTTTTTCTTGTCTTTGGTCCCACATATTCTCCTTGGTGTGAAAATAAAGACATGCCTACTTTCTATAAAACCATGTCAGTCAAATTAAGAGAAACAATATAACAACTTCCACTTTAAAAAAATCAGTCACACCAGTTACTTTTCTCAGAGTAAACCATAAAACCATGTTTCAATGCTTTAAAGCTCCTTGCATGTACATCCAAGAGTAGAATTAATAGCTTTGTCATATATAATTCTATATTCAACTTTTTATTATAGCTTCCAAATAGTTCTGTAGAGATTGTATCATTTTGTATTCTCATCAAATATGGATAAGGATTCCAATTGTCCTAATTTATCTTCATCAGTTATTTTTCTTCTATTTTTAATGTCCACTTTAGTGGGAATGAGGTGATATCTCATGTTAGTTTCAATTTGCATCCCTTCGGTTGGTGAAAAATTCTTGTTATGCTGTGGGGCAGGTGTTGGACAATGATTGTAAAGTTGCTGGTGTAAAACACCAGTAGGGCAGAAGAAGAATGAAGCTGCTTGCTCTTGTAAAGTTATACAGTCACAGACACATTATACAGGATCACTCTGAGTAAAAGTCACTTTGACAGCAGTGGGTTGTTTTTGTTTCATGTCTAAAAATTACTGAATTTCTTTTAACAGGTTTGTTGATATTTGGATACTACTCTTTGTAAAATGTCCAAAAAGTTTTCTTAGTGCTTGCCTTTTATAATTTTAAGATTGCGCATGTATGTGGGTGGTATTATATTTTGTTGGAAATATGATTTTCATGAATGTTCCCATCATATGTATAGTGTTTTTTCAAAATGACATCCTTTATTTTTATATTTCAACAACTTGTAAATCATAACTTGGGTGCGAGTCTACATTTAACTTTGATTTAGCCCTTTTAAATTACTAAGCAAATGCCACAATAGTTTACCCTTCACCTGCTCTTTGACTTTTCTCTCTTCAGGAAGGCAACTCACTGCCATCGAGTCAATTCTGTTTCACGACAATCCTGTAGGACAGCATAGAACTGCCCCTGAGACTAGAAAGCTCTACAGAAGTAGAAAGATTCGACTTTCTCCCAAGGTTTTGTGAACTACTACCTTTCATTTTACTCAAGTGAAAACTCAACGCCAATATATCACAGACAACTTTTTCTTGCAAAAGAGGGAATCCTGTCCCTAACAACTATGTCAAAATTATTCGAGTTTTATATATATATATATATAAACATGATGTGAATAATATACTCTAAATGATGTAAATGAAATTATGATTGTTTTCTTTTTTATTTTGTTTTACTTCCAAGCTATATGTATTAACCAAAGGAGCCTCATATACTCTCCAGCCAAACTTTCCCAACCCTCACCTAGCACATTGCTTTATTTTCTTTCCCTTGCTACTGTTCCCTTGGGATTCCATTGTGTGTGTGTTCCCACATTTCTTTAACCAATCTTCTACTAATAGGCATTTGAGGTATTTCCATTTTCCTGCAACTGTGAACAGCATTGCAATAGCCCTAGGAGTGTATGTGTCTGCTTGTGTTATGATTTTTACTTTTTAGGATATATATCAAGGAGAAAAATTCCTGGATCAAAAGAGAACTTTTATTTCAAATTTTTGAGGTCACACAATATCTTTCCCCCCGTGGTTGTACAAATGTACAGTCCCCACCAGATATGTGTAAGAATTTCAATCTATATGGAGCCACTCTAGCATTTTAATTTTTTTCTGGTTTTTTAATTTTAATTTGGTTATCATTTTCATTGTGTGGTGGTATCCCATTATTGCTTTGATTTGCATCACCCAGGTGACTAGTTATTGTGATCAGTTCTTCATATGCTTGTTGGCCATTTTGGTGAACTTTGGTGATCTGTTACTATTTGCCCACTTTTTAACTGGGTTATTCATTTGTTTTGTTTTTTCTTATTGAGACATTGCCATTTTTTATGGGTTTCACTAATTAGTCCCTTGTTTGTTGTCATTGTCCAGGATTCCTTTTTCCACTCTATGGGTTCTCTTTCTATTCCTTTGTGTGAATTATTTTCATTCATGTGTCTTATTTACAGTTTGTGCTTCCTTCATTGTATTAATCTGAGTAGACTAGGGAGCCAAATTCATAGACACTCATATATGTATGAGACAGAGCAATGGCATATTTGGAAAATGTCCCAGTCTATATCAGGTCCATAAGTCCAATGTTAGCCCATATATCCAATGCCAATCGCTAAGTCCTTTCCCGACCCATGTAACACATGAAATGAGGCCGAATACAGGAAGATGCAGGTCAGTGGGTGGAAAGTCCGGTGGATTCAGTGGAGGTATACACATCTTAGAGCTGGCTCCTCCAGCTCAGAGCACTTGCATAGTTCCATGTGTTTTCTCAGCTGGAATGTGTCACAGGGAGTCTGCCTGCATCCTGCTTCCAGCAAACTATTTATCTCTGTAGCACTTCCACATAAGGTCATCAAGCTGTGTCCCGATTGACAGGCTAAACTCCACCCCTCACTCATAAGTCTCAAATTGTCAGCAGATTATATAGCCACCACATTAATTATATTCAATCGTTTCTGTGCCTGCAATAGGGTCTCTCAGTTTATCCCTCCCTATATGAACTTACTAATAGGTGTTTCCATTTCCTCAAAGAAGAATATTTGGATTTGAATGAGAATTACATTGTATTTATAGTTTGCTTTGAGTAATGTTGACATTTCAAGTTCTCCAAGAGAGCTGCCTGGTTATTCCCGAGTCATGATTTTTCTGTTACACTACCCATTGGCTGGTTTTCTGGTGAATTTTCTGATATTGACTAATTTTTTATACAGTGCCTCCTCTTTCTAGAGACTTGATGATCCCTTTCGTTGTCATTTTCTTTCCCTTTCTCAGATTCTCTCTAGCTAACAAGATCAATAACCAAAGGAGAGATAGAGAACTGATTTTATTAGAGAGCAGCTCCCAGGGCAAGACTCAGAGTAACTACAACTAAAGACAGCTGTATGCAAGGACTTCAAGGATTACAAAACTTGTTTGGGGTTTTTTCTTACAAGGTGCAGATAATATACAAGTGCTGAAGTAATACGGAATTCCTAAAGGGGAAATATATGATTTTTCTTCAGTCTGTCAAAATGCCTGCCACAAACCCCTCTCTGCATGCCCCCCCATCCACATTCAAAGTAACAGTCTATTTCTTTTTGCACCTCACCGGACTCAGGAGGTGGGGAGGTCATTAGCATATGAAGGCTTTTAGCATTCTTAAATTCTGGTCTGAGGCTTATACACAGTTAGCCCACCTGTTTCTATATAGAACTGAATTACCTTGCAATTATTTATCATTTTTGGCTCATAGTTCATGACTTTCAGATCTTCCTTGTTCATTGTCCAGTTTTTCTATACATAAAAACCATCTGGAATTGCCATGGCTTGGGCCAGGCACACTTTGTTCTTAAAGTTGAGGCATATTAAGAAAGAAGCGAGCTGAGCCCCAGTGGCGTAAGTGGTTGAGTGTGGGACTGCGGCTCACGGTCTTGGCGGTTCAAATCCAGAGACTGCTCTCAGGAGCGGCACTGGGTAGCACCCACGACCACCAGAGGCAGTGATGCCCACAAAAAAAAAAAAAAAGAAAGAAGCTGGGATTTTCCATCCCATTTTTCAAGTTCAGATGGCTTTGAGGGATTTCCTCACACTAATAATGTGTGGCCTCAGTCACACCCTATATCCAGTTAGCATTTTAATTTGGGACATATGATAACAGCCCATTCCAATTCCGTTTTCTTCCTCCTTGGAAGAACAATATTTTTCTCCCCTGAAAGAAAAGCACAGTTTAGTTTGATATCCTGGGTTTGCAAGGTTTAAACTAGGCATAGGAAAAGGGACTGATCAAACACCTGTGACATCAAGTTGGATCCAAATGCAAAGAATACCTGGACCTAAGACTAGAAATGGAGACACTAGAATGAGTGACTCCAGGGAACCATCCCAGAATAAATGAAGACACCCTATACTGATGTCTTTCCCTTGAATTTCACTCTTGAACATCAGTGATGTGCATACTCATTCGAAAAGTCGCACTGCCAAGGAGTTATCAGCAAGCTACTACTTGATTGACACCTATCATTCCCCTCCAGTGAGGAGTGTTTATTTCAAATAAAATCATCCAATTTCCACAGATACATCTATCTTCCTTGTGGTATTGTTAGATTTGAGGAGTGGGCAGTACCTCAGTCCTTTGCTTCACACAAGGCAGAATTCATAGAAAACACGTTCTATGATCCAAGTGGGTTTTATGAAGGACACAACATATTTCAGGTTTTACAGTCTCAAAAGGGTACATGCTGTTTCTGGGAAGCTGACTACCTTAGGGTAAGCCACGCTGGGCTTCACAACTGGGCATGAGAAACCCTTTGGAAAAGGGTTCCTACTCATACGGACCATGGAGGGGATACAGGGATGCCAGAAGTCTAAGTATCCTAGAGACTATGAGTCTGTGAGCTTAGATGCATTCTGCTCCAAGTAGGCCTGGAGCAGGTCCATGTGCACCTATGCACAGGAGGAAGACCTTCACCCCCATCTACCTTTGACCTGGAACAGGGTAAAAGAAAGGGACAGAGACCTTTCCACAGCCAGGATACTTAGTGTCAGTCTTCTGGATTTTTATTTATTTTTTTGTTATTGTCAGCTTTCTAATTTTCTTCTTTCTTTCTTTCTCTCTTTCTTTCACTCTCTTAATCTTTGCCTCCATCCATGAACAGAACTTGAACATCATTTGTCTCAATTCTTATTCACGTGGTTGAGCAGCCTCTTCTTCAGACAGTTTCTTTGGATCTTGACACTGTCCAGTGCTTTGTAACTTTTACTGCACTTCTTTGTGTGGTCTGCAGTTGATCGATGTCTCCATGACATACAGAATTAACTGTCAGGTGTAGGGGGATGGCTAGATGGTGTGGGCATAAATGACTCCATCATGTGGTACAGAAAAGGTAAAAACACAACATCAAAAGGAGTGTTGGTGGTGGAGTGGGTTACACACTAAGGCCACAATGCAAATGCCACTGCTCTGGGGGAGAAAGATGTGGCTTTCTTCTTCTGCAAATATAGTTCTCAAAACCCACACGGAAGTTTAACCTCTTGTACAATGTCATTATGGTCAAAAGCAATTCAATGGCCCTGAAAAAAATCCCTTTCAACTGTTCTTGGGGTGTGGACTGTCTCTTTTTTCCCAAGAAAGCATGCTTCACAGGAATGACTTCAGTCCATGTGGGCTGGGCAAGTGCCAATGACTCGGCAGGATTGCACAGATGACCTGGCAAGGTCTGAAGCCAGTCAGTCCAATGTGGACAGATTCAGCTCCCTTCATCCCTTCTAGTCTAATGAGGGATACACATTTCAAAGAAAGAAAATAGAAATGGAAAATGGCCCTGTGACTCTGTAGCTGAAATCAACGTGGGAGCATGTGGGCCTTTATTTCCTCGATGGATGGTATCTACTCAGAGCCTTTGGAGAAACAGGGTTGGTTTGTTCCCTCTCCCACCCTGTGCCAAATGCAGCACATCTGATGGTTCTTCCTCTTTGCTGTCTACATCCAGTATTCAGAGTATGGGTAAGTCAGCTCACTTAGCATTTATTTTGTCTCCTAAGACTCTATAAACACATATATATTTAATTTTATGTTGGTTTTATCTTGCTTGCTGTCCAAAACAACAGCAGACTCACTGGCATTGAATCAATTGTGACTCATAGAAAAATCTGTGAGGTTGAACTTCCCTGTGGGCTTCTGAGAGTGTACATTATTACAGATGTAGAAAGCCTTTCCTTCTCCCATGAAGCAGCTGATAGTTAGATTGTTAACCTTATGATGAAGAGCCGGTGCCTTACCAGGGTTCCTGCACTATGTGTTATCGAGAAATTGCATTGTGTGCATATCTAGGTGTTCATCTTGTCTTGGATGTTGACCTCATTCCTCTTTAATTTCCCATTTTACACATAGTAAGCCATATTATCTTCTGATTCAAAATTGTCCATGTCCATTTATTTCAGCTCACTCATACCTATGATATTGTTCTTTCTGTTTATCACATCATTTTTATGACTTCCATTTTTCCTACATTTATATATTATACATTTGGATGATTATTAGATATTTGCAGCTCCCATTCTCATTGAGTAACTCTTGATCAGCAAATTTACATGAGAAATGCTTGGATCAATTCATGTAGTTTATTGATGCAATCATAGAGATTTTTGCTTTAGGGTTGTTGTAAAAGTCTTTGATATTCATCAGTAAATGTCTGGGAGATGGATTCTAAACAGGGGTGGAATCAAACCTGTTAATCAAGTGGTAGTTTATATAGCACTTTCTTCTATGTAAGGTTCAGGGACACTAGGAACCACTTCTCACTTTCCTATTTGTCCTTACTCCTTTCTGGAACTCAGTGTCTGTCCCCAGGGATGGCCCCATGTAAACCACCTGACTTGAGAGCTGTTGACACCCTGCTATGTTTCCAAGGATCTTGCATCCACTTGACTCTGCACTCACTATGTTGTGATCTCACTGCTTTGAGCTTTCCCTTTCAACATTACCACCCTGCAGCTCATGAATCTAAAAGGGGCCCAGCTGGCCTCCGAACTATGGCTTTGAGTTGAATTGGGTCGGAGCTTCCTCTTAATGTAAAATTCTTTCTTTTCCATAGATGAGTGTCATTTGTTGGTTCTCTAGGGTAGCTGGCCTAAGATAAAGTCCTCCAAGTCCTCATCACTTTTAGTAGACAAAAGTGTCATCTGAATATCACATATTGTGATATTCCTTTCTTCAAACCTAATGCTCCATTCTTTTTCATAAGGTCTAGCTTCTAGATTATTGATGAAATATAGAGATTGTATAAATATAGTGAAAGGACTCAGCGTGAAAGCTCACCTTTTCTTATTTTAAGCTGGGCAATATCCCCATGTTCTGCTCTCTGTAAAAAGGTTCCACAAGATTATGATGAAGTGTTCTGAAATTTCCATTTTTTAACAATTTGGGCATGATACTTTTGTGATTTAAATAGTTGGATGCTGTTGTAAAGTGTAAAAATCTCTCTCTGGTATTTTGTGCTTTCAAGTAAGGTTTATGTGACAACCCTCATTCGATGTCTTTCTAAGAATGGGGTTGGAATTTCAAGATGTTCCCTGATGATATAATGAATTGTCTTCAGCAAAATTTCATTTGAGTACTTGAGCTTGGCATTAGTGGTATTCTCAATGATTTCTACACTCTGTTGTCATGACTCACTTGAGAATGCATATCGATCTCTTCCAACCAATTGCTAGATTGTTTTCCTGTTTTCCTGATTTCTGCTCAGAGATGAAGAAGCACCTGCAGAGCAGCATTCCTGTTTGGGAATATCTCTGCCCATTTTTGGCAGCCTTGAGTGTCAAAGCATTCGGTGCTGCTTAGACTGACTTCTTTAGGACCTTCTGCTTATTGACCAATGATTTTGGTTACAAGAGCTTTGGTATTCCTTTCATTTCCTTGGATGTTCTTATGGTATTTTGCTCACGGACTATTTCAATAATGTGACTTGAGGCTTGAACTAGTGGTTCAGTTCTTTCTTCTGTAGCATTGCTGATTGTTACCTTCTAATTTCTATCTCTAAGTCTGCACATATTTCAAAAATAATACTCTACTTCTCTTACTGGACTTCCCTTAGAAATTTTAGAAATTTTCTTCCTGTTGCTTCAGTTATTCTATGTGAAAGAACAAATTCAAAATCTTTCTGATCTTCCTTGACTTTTCCTTATTTCTCAGTGATTTCTAAAAAGATATATCATGTGTGATACTATCTTTTATGCCATTAATAGAGTCATGTACTCTTTTTGTCACTAGGGTTCTTCTATTCTGAAGGTTCCCCCTAACTTCTGGGTAGGATATAATCAAGATTACACTTTGGTTATTGTAAAGTTGACCTAATTTAATTTTTTTTTAGTATCAACTTGAACTTGCATGTAGATAATCAATGACCTCCTCTGCAGTTGTTCCTATTCTTTTTGTGGCAGATAATATTGACTTTCTCTAGAAATCCATTCACAGAGACAGTAGATTTAATTCTATTGGGTTTTTCGATAAGGCATGCACATGTAGTAAAATGCTGAAAAAGGTATTTGTAATGAAAAACATTGGTCTAGGAAAATTATTTCATGTGATATAAAGGGGCATTTCTATTCTCAGGATCACATTCTTCAATTACTGAGCAGTCTTCTTTGTTTCCATCATATACATTCCAATTATCAATGCATCTTGCTTGTGTATTTGACCAATTTCAGGCTACAGCAGTTGGTAAAAATTAGTGGTTGGTATCTAAATATGAAAATAGACATATTAACTTGTACTCTTGTAGGTGAGTGGATATTATCCATCTGCTGAGAGTGTAATACTTAAAACTGTATGACTGTATGATTCAAAATGGCCACTTTCATACAACTCCAGTCTAATTTATTTCATTAATACCTAGAATATCAATCTTTGTATATTCTATTTCATCTTTAAGCGTTCAAATTTTTTAGATTCATATTTTATATATTCAAGTTCTCATCACTAATGGATATTTGTTGCAGTTTATTCTCATTTGAAAAAATAGTTTATTGGTATTTACTTCACATATAATACAAGGTATTTGTTCAATCATATTAAGAAGATTTGTGCAATCATAAAGACAAAACATTTCAGAGAATTGTCTTTTCTCACTGTTGTTTCCTCTGCACCCCTGCCCCCCCCCATCATGCCCTGTCATGCCCAGAGGCAATTATCAATCTACTTCCAGTCTCTATAGATCTACCTAACCTTGATTTCATATATAGAAAATCATACCAAACACCAAAAAGTCAAACAAACAACAGATCTACAATAACTAGACAAAACATAGAAAACTTCAATCAAAAAGAGAATGGAAAATATTAAAAATTAAAAAGATTTTAAATGGGTAAAAAGGGTGATGATATGATAATAATTAATTTAAATACATCTGTCTTACATTAGTTTTCACAGCATTCTGTACAATAACAAGGCTTTTCACATCCCCGGATTTTGGTCAGAGTTGATTCACAGGTGGATTAATCCACGTGGGGACCACACAGGTTGATGTGAGACATCAGCTGTCATCCTCAGACTTCTGCAAATTGGGTATTCACAATATAAACTTTGATATATTTCCCTCCTTCAGATTAATATTTTATTATTTATAATTCTTGTACCACACAGGCTGGTAAGTCCATTATTCTATATGGATTTAGTTGATGCCTTACTTAGAGGGCTGCCTGTTTAAAGACAACTCTTTAAGAATCCAGAAGCTATTCTTTTCTAGAACTGTTTGGTTTCTTTGCCACAATTTGCTATAGTAATCGTATTATTAGTTCTTCATGAGAGCATACATTGAATAGTGTCATGTCATAAGAACTGATTTTTCTTACATTGAAGCTAAAAATAAGCACAGTCTAATATCCATTAATATATCTATGGTTTATGAATGTGTCTTAAGACAAATGAATATCATTTTATTATGGAAAACATTATCATTCACCTCCATGACATAAGATAACTCTGTTAATAGTGTTATTAAATTTTAACCAATGGTATAGAATTTAAAATCCTATTGAAGAAATCAAATTATACAAGTATTGGCTCCTTCAGACCATGATACATGAACTATTGACTTGTATAGTTCAGTGACTGGACTATTCAGTGACTGGACACTCTAAATAGAAACATTCAGGCTTGGTGATAGGTCAAAACGTTCAATAACAGTCATTCCCAAAGATCAAACCACATCTGCCAAATTATTGCATGATATAAGAAAGCAAGAAGGGCACTGAAGTAGGAAATATGTGGCTGTCCTTGGCCATCATTCTTCAGTCACTCAAAGCAAGACATCTGAACAAAAGTCTGACGACCCCCAATTCCATAACCTTGAGATACCAGCCTTCTGCTTTACACACTGGGGCATATCCGTCTTAAGTCCAAGGGACTATGCTAGTTCATTAAATCTGCTATAGGTGTGTTTGTAGTAAACTCCACGTGTGCGTAGAGGAGGTAGGGCAGTGGTGGGAGGCACCAAAGACCCAAGCAGGAAAGAAGTGGGAAGGAAAAGAGTGATGTCTGCACCAAGAAGCTCCTACAACCCACTATCCAACAGAGCCTCCTGGGGCCAATGAGGTCAGAGGTTTGGTTGGTTGAGTTGCCTCTTGGCCTGGAAAACCTGCTGTGTCAGGAAGGAGTAAAGTTCATAGAAATATTTTATGTTCTGAATCAAGGGTAAAGGGCATCTGTCAGCAAGCATTGCTACTCCTGGAACACTTTAAGACTTAGATTTTAAGGTGGATTTCTCGCTGGCAGGAGGTGCAGGGTATCCCTCCTACTGGAAACTCTCCAGTAGTTACAGAGGAGATCATCCAGTCACTTCTCATTTATATTCTTCATTCTTCAGCAGATGAAGGGCTTCAAAACTGTTCTCCAACCATAGGATTACGTTGCTTCGATTTTCTCTAGGGACCTTTTCCTCAGGAGTGTTTTCACTACCTCAGGTACTAAAGCTCACCATTCTCAGCTGCAAGTCTTAGAGTTTTGATGGCCTCTTTATTCTTATGGTCTTCAGAAAGAGAGGGATATAGCTTTCATTCTAGTCTGTCTCAGTCTAGTCCCTTTGGCCTCGGTGAACCTGCAGTTCACTGAAACTCCTCTGACAGGGCTTGCCACATCACGCCCATGTGCCAACCACCAGTGAGAGCTGAGTGTGGAGAGAAGGCCTACAGATGAAGAATGTTTCTGTGACTTCAAATCTTAAGGCTTTCTCTATTTTTTTTTGGTTCTTCTTAAGCATGCATTTGTAATGCTACATTAATTGATAGAAATCAGAGTAGTAGTGAAATGAGACAAGCAGCATGTCTCTGGAGAACATGAAGTACAAAGAATGGCCTACATGACACCAAGACTCTACACATTGTTAACGTGTGATTTGGTCTTCAGTGATATCTTAGCCTCCTGTCCCCAAACAAAATATCTTTGAGATTAATTTTATGACTCAAAAACCAAATAAATTAACTAAAACATATTGAAGTCCACGATGTGAACAGAATGTTTTTAAATACATAGCAAATTTTTATTAAAATTAACTCATGAACACAGGTATTGATATGTCAAGATTAATTGAGAGATTATCAGGTAGTATAGCATTTGATTCTTGGAACTGTATTGATCTAAAGGCTAATGCTTTAATTCCAAAACATCTTGGTTTAAATAAGTTAAAAATGTACTTCTTTCATAAATAAATGTCTGATCTGTCCTAGTTTACAGGAAAGCATAATGCAACACTGTTATTTGTCTGAAATAATTCTGTGTATTTTTTCTCTATATGGGTTTGGTGATGAGTTTTTCTTACATGGTTAAGTCAAAGTTCCCGTGGCACCCACCAGCCTGGTTTATCACACAAGGTAAAATAAATTCAGGACAGGCAATTTACTTTTCAGTAAGTTATCAATAAGTTACACATATTACTTCAACTCACAAGCCACATGGGAGAAAGTTAATGACATGCCCACACAGCTGCAAAAGAAACGGAAATCTCTTTCACTGGGAAATTGCACCTCCAGTTTAAATTTTTTAATGAGATGAGAGTGGAACATACTGATATTTACCATAATTTCAAAGATTTGGTTTCATTTTATCATCTAAAAACACTATATATATATATATATATATATATAGTTGTAACATTATTGTGGGCACAAGAAACATCTTAAAAGCCCTAATACTCACAATCAGGGGTCAGCAATTATTTTCTATAGAATCAAAGAGTAAATATTTCAGGCTTCATACATTCCTACTTCTTTATCTGCTTCATTTTTGTACTACTATGAATCTACATTTGGAGTGTGAGAGCCACAGCAAACTACGCATGGGCATGGCTGTGTTCCATTAAGACTTTATTAATAGACAGTGAAATTTGAATTCCAGGTGGAGTGCCAAGGATATACTTTGGGGCCAGGGTGTGGCACCCCATCCAACTCAAACAGGGGACACTCCTGGAGGTCAACGAACAGATCTTGAACTATTTACAGGTTTTTATATTTTTACTATTCTTTTTTTAAAATCATTTTATTGGGGGCTCATACACTTATTTTTCACAATACATAAATAAACATACTGTGCTAAGCACCCACACATGTCCACTTCTATTATCGTTCTCCAATTGTCTGCCTTTTCCCTTGAGCCCCTAGTATCAGCTTTTCCATCCCTTCCCCTCTTCCCCTGCTCTCTCCTCCCCACCAACCCTCAATACTTTATAAATTATTACTGTTCTGTCATATCTTACACTGCCCGACCTCTCCCCCAACCCACTCCTTAGATGCCCATCCTTCAAATAGGAGGAAATGTGTATATCCTTGCAGTTGGTTCCGTCTTTCTATCCCACCTTCTCTCCACCCTTACAGCAGATCCATTCTCACCACTGGCCCAAAGGGGCTCATCCATCTTGGTTTCCCCATATCTCCAGCTCCCCTCTCTCCTAGTGTACCTTTTCCATTCCATCTGGATTTGTAAGGTAGAGTTGGGACCATGATGGTTGTGGGGTGGGGGAGGAGGGGGAGAAAGACTTCAGGAACTAGAAGAAACTTGTGTGCATCATCACTGCCCGGCCGCCTCTTGACTGAAGAACTGGAGGTAGTTATGCTAAGTGAAGTCAGTCAATCACAAAAGGATAAGTATGGCATGAGCCTCCTGAGGTAAGTAGAAACAGTTTGGTGAGTATAAAAGAGAAGACTCCTATACAGACTTATAGTTAAAACCGCCAGCCTCTTTGAGATAGAACTACAGGGCTTTCTATTTCCATAAACAGTGGCAGTCTTGGAAATCCAAAGGGGCGACTTACTCTGTCTAAAGGGTCACAGAGTGTTGGAATCAGCTTGCTAGCAGTGCGTTTGGTTTGCTTTGTGGCTGTTGTCTTCATATACGATGCTCTTGATGCCATCCCACAAATCATCTGGGCTTACGTCATTAGTGGTCCATGTGTCAGGTTTGTTCTTGAGACGATCTCTAAATGCAGGTGGGATGTACTCAAGATTGCACTTTCCATCTTGTAGACTTGTTTTCATTTTCTTCACCTAAAGTATGACCTTGCATATGAATAATTGTTGATATTTCTCACAATTGGCTCCCTGTCTTATTTAAGCTGGTGATATTGTTTCTCTATCATCTCTTCCCATAGTTGTAGTCAATTTTATTTTTAAATTTTTGTTCAGTGAAGTCCACATGTATAATTGCCATTGATGTTATTAACAAAGGCAATAATACTGGTCTTGCAAAATTTTATTGTGTGATCACCATTTTGTGTCTATTACTAAAGCTGTGTTTTCCACTATTGGCCCTTTTTTTTAATTCCAGAGTTTTCACACAATCAAAACTCATTGTCAGTACACTTTAGCTGCACATTTGATCAATTTAAAATTATAGAAGTTTGTAGAATTCTTTCATTTGCTAATTTCTGGCTTTAGTGATTTGAATTTTAATTCAAACAATAGTTATAATAACTAATTTTTCTTATTAGCTTTTGCTACTTCTTTATCACTAACAACATTGTACTTCAAGGTAGAGCTTAAACTGTCATTTTTGATTATGAATGCAGTTTTATTCTTCTGTCATTCCTAGAAAAGCAGATTATATGGTTTTCTAATTCAAAATGACTACGAATTCAAGCTTGCTAATGCCAATGATATTAATCTTTATTCATTTCATTTAAAAATGTTTAAAATAATTTTATTGGGGGCTCAAACAACTCTTACCACAATCCATACATTCATCCATGATATCTCAAGCACATTTGTACATTTGTTTCCATCATAATTATCAAAGCATTTTTTTCTACCTAAGCCCTTGTTATTATCTCCTCATATCCTCCTCCCTCCCCAGTCCTACCTCACTCAGGAATCCTTAATAATTTATAAATTGTGATTATTGTCATATTATACACTGTCCAGTGTCTCCCTTCACCCAATTCCCTGTTGTCTGTATCTCAGGTGGAAGATTAAATGTATTTCATTTTTGATGACTTCGTTGCACATCCCATGCTCCAATTGTTATTGGATGTTTGTATTTGTTTCTTATTTTGAGTAGTTCACTAGGAGTGCTCCAAAAGCTTTGTTCCATCAAAGTCCCATAAGTTGACTCTACTTTGAGAAGGAAGCTCTTACCCAGCTCAATCCTGAGTGTATTCCAATGTGACAGACTCATCTTCCAGCACCGTCAATGTCCCAATGCTGTTCCTAGGGTGTCAGTAACTCATCTGTCAGAAGAGATCTGTACCATCCTTCTTTTTGCCTGTCTTAATTTGGAAACTCTGCTGAAGCTATGTACTGTTGGTGATTCTGTTTATATCTGAAATGTTGCTTGAATTTATGCCAGCATCATGCAATAAACCCATCACCTCAGTATCTCAAAGGAAAGACCTTGAAATACTTTCACATTGTAAAATACATATAATCTCAAATTTACATATACTCAATCTCATAGCATTTATGTTCATAACTTACTTTTTGGTGTTATAATTATAAGCATTATCTGTTTTTTGTTCTTCATTATAGCATTAGAATTAGTTATTCAAATGTATATCATGATTCAATAGGGTTAAAAACTGTGATGAGAATTCCATGCTGAAATCAAGGATATTAAAGAAATAGACATGCATCAAATGATTGTTATCTTGGGCCCACATCAATGTATACACAGAAAAATGTAATTATTTTTAATTTCCAGGGAATCTGGAAAATGTGGCATCACAGACAATTTAAGGTATACCGGATATTGCTTACTACACTCACATTCCCACAACAGTAATTTTTATTGATGAACATGAATTTATATAAATTTTTTAGAAAGAGTCTAATTATAATAAGAAAAAATCATTAGAATTAATTTCAATGTGTGAACACATAATATTGATCATACATAATACATAGTGGGTTTTAAAACAAACTTTGCAGGAATTTTAAGTGCAATAAATTTAATAATGATTCCCTGTATTGTTAGTAAGTGCTAAAATTTCCTTTATCTGTACAACACATTAAGCAATGTTAACATTCTTTTTCTCTACGGTTACAAGTAATCTTCAGGATACCTTGATGAGGTGTCTCATCATATTCAATTTAAAGTTAGCACATATGCAGTTAACGTTACAATATACCTTTCAATAGCTCATTTTATGGCAAAATAAACATTTTGTGAAACTTTCTTGAGGAAGTATCAGTTCTTTTCTGGTACAGAGATAGGAAAATCTATGCAAGTCCTATTTTATTAAGGAGGTGAATAAAAGGACCCTTGACAATTTTCACCTCTGAAGAAGATGCCTATTTATTGTTTGACATTCTCTGACAGTAGTTTATTGAGACATAATGTGGAAACATGGCAGAAGACGCATAGATTTTTTCTAAGTATTTTTTTATTGAACTTTGTACTTGTTTCAAAGGAATGCAGGCTGGAGAAAGGACTTGTTACCTTAAAAAACTGACTCTGATGTGATTTTAAGCTTCATATTCTCTCAAAGAACAGAATATTGAATTATGTTGGGAAATAGAGGAAAATAATAGTTATCTAAAGAAATTTCCTTTCATCTGGAACTTTTGGGTTCTTATTTAGATTCATCTAAGGAAGTGTTTTCACATTCAGCTTTGATTATTATTGAAACATAATTATTGAAACATTATTATTATCTTTAAATCATTTAATTCAGAAAAGTATTTTGTCATGGATAATGAAAAGTCCAAAGAGAATCAAATGACAGGATATGGTCACATTTGTTAAAGCATGATTTTGGACTATGTCTATAAGGAAAAACAAACTAAATTGATGACAATTTTATTTTTGAATTAAATACAAAAGTGAAATAATATGAAATGTCAGATATTTTAAAATCATTTTTCAAAACATATTAAGATAAAATAATCCTTCAATTTTAAACTTAATAATATTAATCTGAGCTAACAAATCTAAAGAAAGCTCATAGATGACAATGCTTGAGGTCAAGATTAATGGCATCACAAAATTATTGAAATCTTTATTAAACAAAAAAATAAAATCTTCAGTCTGGGTTAAATCCCTCTAAAAGTGGTATTTCAATCTCTCTGATCTAGCAGATATTCTTGGAAAAGTGTTGGAAAGCAACAATATTGCTTTGAGAATTAAGGTGCACCAGAATCACATCATGGTATTCTTATATGTGTGTAAAAACTGGACATTGAAAAAAAGTATACTGGCATGAAGCAGCGAACAAATAGAAAGTCTGCGGGGCTGACCCCAATCCCAACTATATGGACAACCCCACTCATCCACTCAGAAGCTGGGGGGAAGAGGTAGTTGTGATCAGAGCACACAGAGGGAAGGAGAGAGACTGCAACAGAGCCTTGACCACCAAGTCCCAAGGATGATATTCTGCTCAGAGTAGCCAATGAGCAGGGAGGACCGTGGGGCCAGTCCCACCATGAGGCATGGTGTCCTTCACGGACCCATAGCCCTACAAGGGACAACACTGAAGATACAGTTCAGGAACTGTGTTGATCTGACCCTACCACACTTGGGTGAAGCCTCAGGGAATACAAAAGTACACCAAGGGGAGCAAAGCCACAATGTCCCTGGGGAATACCAAAAATAGACTTTGGGACCAGGGTGGGGCACTCCATCAGAATGAATCAGAAAGCACCTAAAGATCAGCAAACAGACCTGACACTTATTATAGGTTAACCGTTTTTTTGTTGTTTGTTGTTGTTGTTGCTTTGTTTTGCTCTGTCTTGTTTTTGTGCTTACTATGGTCTCTTCCTGACTGTTTGGATAAGATAGATGGAATAGATAATCTTCAGGGACACAGGAGATAGGGGAGGCAGGAAAAAGAAAGGGGGTTGTCAACTAACCAAGGAAAAATAAAACAACAAGTGATAGAAAATCAAGGGCAAGACGGCTATAGATTACCTGGAGGGGTTTGTTCAAGGGCAATGTAGGCAAGAGGAATTACTGAAACTCAAGTGGCCAAATGTGACTGAGACAAGAGGAAAGTAAAAGGAAATAAAGGGAAAAACTGGGAGACAAAGGACATTTATAGAAATCAAAATAGAGACATGAGCATATGCAAATACATAATGATGGAGCATAGATCTATGTACATGTATTCATATGTTAAATACTAAGATAACAGATGGATTTTGGGTCTGTACTCAAGTCGTCTCTCAACACAGGAACACTTTGTTCTGTCAACCTATCATTCTGTGATGCTCACCTTCCTGACACAGTGGCTAAAGGCAAATTTGGTACATAAGCAGATGTGTTAGACAGAGTGAACAGTGCCTGTCTATCAAGGCATCTGGTATCTTAAAATCTTGTGGAAAAATAAGTGGCCATCTAGCTGAGAACCAACAATGTCTACATGGTAAAAGCACAACAATCTGTGTGATCATGAGGTGTCAATGTGATTAGATATCAGGCTTCAAAGACCCCCCCAAAAAAACAAAACAAAATCATATTGATGTGAATGAGAACAGGGTGAAGTGGAGACCAAAAGCCCATCTGTAGACAATTGGATATTTCCTTATAGAAAGGTCACAAGGAAGAAATGAGCCAGTTAGGGTGCTCTATAGCACTGATGAAGCATGCAACTTTCCTTTAGTTTTTTAATGCATCCCCTCTCCCCCACTATCATGACACCAATTCTGTCTTACAAATCCAGCTAGACCAGAGCATGCACAGACTACCAATACGAGCTTGAAACACAGAGAATCCAGCATACAGACAAACCCTTCAGGACCATTAATGAGAGTAGCAATATCAGAAAGGGTAGGGGAAGATGGGAGGGATAAAGGGAGGACTGATCACAATGATCAACATGTAACCTTCTCCTAGGGAAATGGTGAGCAGGGGTTTGGGTAAGATATGAAAAAAATGATCAATTATCAAGGGTTAATGAAGGAGACAGGGTAGGGTAGGGGAACAATGAGCGGATAGCAAGGGCTCAAGTAGAACGAAAATGTTTTGAAAATGATAATGGAAACATCCGTACAAAAGATGCATTATGGATTATAATAAGCGATATAAGAACCCCCAATAAACTGATTCTAAAAAGAAAAATGAAGTACAAAGGGGACTTGATGTTTGGATGGCAGCAACGTGAACTGCTCAAAGACCACCGCAGTCAGTCTTAAAAGAGGTACAGCAAGTGTACTCCTTAGGAATGGGGAAGCATTTAGCTCTTGTTGCCTGCATGTGTTATCAGATGAAACCCTGGAATAGAACATCATACATTCTAAAGTATACAGTTGAGGAAAAAAGAGGAAGGTCCTCAATAAAAAATTGACAACAGAAAAATTGACAACAATATTTGCAAACAACGCCCTAAATATAGCAATGTCAAGTGTGGACAATTTTTCAATCATTTGCCAAGAAGGCCAACTGAGGTAAAACCAAGTAGAAAAAAACAAAATCCCCAACAGAAGCAAGTCTGTGGTCCCTTTAAGACGTTAGGAGATATTTTCTTGTCCTGTCCACTTCTGGAAACCCAGGCACATCCTTTTCTTAAAGTTGAATATTCACCTGATCTGCCATTCCTCCATTTTTTTCTTCATGTCCACTATCCTCATTTGAAAGACCAACACAAAATTGGATTAAGACTCACTCTTCTTTAGTGTGAGCTTATAATATATTAACTTACATCATCTTCATGCCACTATTTGTGAATAAGGCCACATTCTTAGGTATAAATCTCTTTGAAGCACAATTCCAATCTGTAACACAAAGGCATCTTTATAATACCTACTATAGTAGGCGAGGTATAGACTTTCATCTTTGCCTTTGTTTCTTTCTACAATATCTACCAAAATAAGAATTTTAAGTTATGTAACATGAAAGACTAAGCTTTTTACTCCCATAATCTCTGGAACTCACAGGGGCAGTTCTGACTTGTCTTATACGGCTGATTTGGGACACGACTGACTACAGAATAATGAATTATATGTTTGCTTTTGTTTTTTTTTTCCAGTACACCTGTAGAGAGTTAAAATAAAGATGTTTACTTGTGCTCAATTGACTATGGAAAGGACAATAATAATCTCTGGCTAACCTTAAGAACAAGTGAAGCTTGAGAACACTTCATTGTGCTCATGTGGAACTTGGACAGGGACCAAGAAGCAGTTGTACAAACATTCCAAGGGAATGCTGCTGGTTTTAATATCAAGGAATGTGTCCATGAGGGTTGTATATGCTGCCACTCATTCAGTCTGTATGCCGAACAAATTATCAGTGATGACTTTTATGAGTTGGCTTATTTGAAGAATATGCTCTCAAGATTGGAGGGATGCTCATTAACAACCATTGATATGTCAATGACACAAACTTGCTTGATGAAAGCCAGGACTTGACACACTTGCCATGAAGATAAATGGTTGCAGCCTTTGGTATGGATTATGACTCACTGTAAATACCAAACTCCTCATGATAACATGAAATAATAGAATGTTGAACAGTGAAGGATTTGAAGTTGCCAAGGATTTCATCTTCTCCAGATCCACAATTAATGCTTGCAGAAGTACATTGGATGGCTAAAGGGACAAGCTGCTCTGCTTTGCAAGAAGTACATGTAGAGTGCTCCTTAGAAGTAAGGATGACAACATCAAATTTGACATACTTTGGAGATTTTATCAGGAGAGACCAAGCTAGGGAGAAGGACTTCATGTCTGGGAAAGTGGAGGAGCAGGCTGCACCATGGGCTCAAGTGCAGTAACTGTTGTGAAACTGGTGCCTGTCCTGACAATGGTTGGTTCTGTTGTGCCTGGGGTTGTTATGGGCTGGAACCGGCTCTATGGTCTTTAACAAGCACACAGGAGCCCTGATAGCTTTAGTGGTTACAGGTTTGGTTAGAACACAATGTCCGGAGTTCAAAATCACCAGTTGCTCTGTGGGAGAAAGATGGGGCTTTCTGCTCCTATAAAAAGTTACAGACCAGGAAACCCGTGGGGAAGTTTTACCCTGTCCTACAGGGTTTCAGGGAGCATATTTCCAAAGCGTAGTCCACTCCTGTCATCCCACCTGTAACTATGATGTATCAATATGCCACCCATTATGCTTTTGTGATATTTTCTTGTATCCTCTCATGTCTTTTCCGAAATCCTAATTCTCAGCAAATCCCTGGAGGCCACTATGACCTTGTGCTAATGGTTACCCTGATCTGGATGATATATCAAATGCTGGCCATATTCCGCTTGAGTGATGGCTGAGAGTCGAGGTCTCTTTTGTATTACACAGCATGCAAACAGTATTAAATATGCCTGCACTTCTTTGAAAATCCTTGGTATTTTAAAGCAAAACAAAATTTTTTCAAGCTATGAGTAAAACTGAGATGCAAATAAAGTGGTAGTTTGGTAGTACTGTTTCAAAAAATGCCTGGAGTTATGGAAAACAAACAAATTGAGCTGGGGGAGGAGACACTAGACAAGCTATAAAGAAATAATTCTGTTTTTCTCATTTATATATGTAAAAGTTTCCTCAACCATAGCAACTTTATAGTTGATTTTAATTTTGAGTGGTCTGCTTCAGTGAATTTATAGTTCTTAAAAGATGCTTCACGATTTTTCCAGACCTATTAATCAATCAATAAAATTCAAGGAAGAGATCAGACTACTGTTCATCTAAAAAAAAGAAGATTAAAATGTAATACTTTGAAATTATTCTATGTGCCTAAAGAAATCCACAGCAACTATCACACTTCAAAACCCTTCACATTGGAGCCCTCGAAGGCATCTGACAACACTGACCACCAGTTGTTCTATACAGACAACAGGGCTATACTTTTTGTCGGAACCATTCAATGAACTTCAGAGTAAAAACACAGCAGCAGCAAAACTGAAAGGAAGAGCAGTAACTTGTGGCCCAGGATGCACGTCAATAACCCTAAGCAATCAGTGGCAGAGAGGAATTTAAGCTGCTCTGTGTAAATCTACAAATGAAGTGTGAGAGAAGTTTTCGTCAAAACGAATCTCACTCCACACCAGTATATGTTTCTTCTCAATGGTGTTCTCTGACTCTCATTAAAGAGCTTGTAAAGTGTAAAACCTTCTTCAACACAGATTTTTACACTCACTTTCTATATGTTTATGGTTACGTGATGTATGAATTTCACCAGGAAAACATCTTGAAAGAGTATTTGAACTAAAAAGCATAGTCATAACATGAATTAAACAAGAGTTCCATTTGATCTTTCCTGGAGAGAAGTGCATTTACATTTTCAAATGTGATCATTTATTAAAGTGCCATAGTTTGTGTTAGACATTGCAGAAAAGATCAGGCTTGTCTGACAGGGTGCAATGTTTGGCTATGACTGAATAGATTTACAAATGAGATTTAGGGTACATTTTTTATTATTCAGTGAATCTTTTAATTCCTTGTAAATGTTATAATTATTAGACACATGCTTTTGATGAGTTTTCTGAGGGTTTATAATAAAACAAGTGGAAATCAGCATTTAGGAAGTCTAGATTAATACTATCATTGTGCTGATTGAATTATTTTGAACAGAATAGCTGTGATAAGATTTTTTATTCTGTCTCCTTTTGTTTTATGATTGTCAATACATTTGCATTAATCTTTGTAAGTAAATATAGATGGGTGCACAAGTTGGTTTTATAACAAGAAAATATTCTGTGTGTCTGTGTATTTAAAGTTTAAAAAGATGAGACTCCTTAAGAGAAAACTGAAACCTTAAGATTTAATTATGCTATTGAAGAACTGTTTTTAATTGTAAGAAATTTAATAATAGATTTTTGTCATGTCCTGTTTGCATAATGAAATAATTACTCATTTTTATATAGCTATTTTAATGTGACTGAGATTGATACTCTTTTTTAAAAACTCAATTTATAAAATAGAAAATGAATGACTCTGAAATTACCATGACTTACCTTGGTGACTTTTACAAGCTGAAAGTATTAGTCTTGTGATTTATGTTTAATAATTTAACACATTAATAATTTTAGATGTGGATTGTTGAACATAAGCATGGAGATTATTTAAATGAATATTTAATTTGTATTCACCTTGCCAGAAGACAGAACATGCATTTAATTGCCTGGTATGGAAAATCGAAGAAAAGATCAGTAAAAATAGTAATGTAATAAGAAAAAATTTAGAATAGAGGAGTCATAATTTATTTGGGGGGGGCACAAAGTAAATAATAATTGATTTGTCATCATATATATTAAAATTGAGTACAGTGTGAGTTTTTCTCAATTTATGGAGAGTAAGTCTGTATGAAACACATACTAGCTGTATGCATTTCAATTTAGGTGTATTATTTGCTCCTAATTAAATATTACAGCAAATATTCTGTACAAAAAGTTTATTTCTGCATTTAATATAGATAACTAGTAAATTATATTTCCTTTGTATTGATTGCCAAGAAAATATCTTAGAGAAGATTAATCTATTGATAATCAACATATTTTTTGTTGTTTTTGTTTGTTTGTTTATTGGGCATCACTGCCCTCTCGTGGTCGTGGGAGCTACCCAGCGCTGCTCCTGAGAGCCGCCACTGGATTTGAACAGCCAAGCCCACGGGCCACAGTCCCACACTCAACCACTTACGCCACCGGGGCTCAGCCTGATAATCAAAATATTATAAATTGCAGCAATTAATATTTTACTACTAATGTGGGAAAAGGATAGACCCTAGAGTCTGTATAGTATTCTATAGTGCTTGATAGTAATTGACAGCAGAGCATCCACTCTGGGAATTTAGAAATCCACCCACAAAACTTATTTCCCTGAGTGACCAATTTCATTTACTTTTTCATTTAATATTTCATTGTTTTTGTTCTTTTTCCTGTCTCAACTCTAAATTGATGAGAACATAAAGTAAGCATTGTGCCTCATCTTTTTAAAGACATCAGATTATCATTGCTATTTCTGTTGCTTTTTTACCCTGTACCTCATCACCTCCATCTTGTCCTGTCCCTGTTTCCCAAATCCCTTTTTTTTTAATATGCCTGGATTTAAATATCCTCAATCTTAAAAAAAACTAGCAAGGGAAGAGAGAACATTTTGTGGGTGTGGAAATGGGGATAAATATCTTCAAATTATTGCTCTTAAATTATTCCTATAGCCTCATCTTTGATTTTCTCTTATTGGGGAGAATTACTTATATAGTATTCACTCAACTATAAGTAAGTTTAGTTTTAAAACTGAAATTTGGGAACATTGCAGAGTTTCTGGTCATGTTCTCTAAATTTTCTCCCTCATGAATGAAGAACAGATTTAATTAAAGTAAACAGAATTGACTCAACTCACAGAAAGGACATGGCTCACTTTTTGTGGTTTAATTAGTTCATTAGAGGCATCCAAAGTTTTTTCTTAAAAAAATCTTCATATTCTTCTGTGTTAGAGTATAAGTCCTGATTTTTTAAAAATAAAAAAGCCACACATTTTCATGGAAAAAAAGATGAAAAAATCCTACACATAATGACTATATAACTAGATGCCACTTAGTACAAAAGAATGTCTTTCTCAGTTGAATCTAAGATTCAAACACTTTCACAGACATAGTCATATACCATTTAATTAATTCTTTGGCACACTTACTGCTTGAAACTTTTCCATATAGGATTTTCACACAAATGCACCTGATTGATTCCCCATTTTTTTTACCTTGACTGAAATATGAAATAGAAGTGTCTTGTATTTCACATTTCTACTCAAAGACATCACTTACATTTTACAATCAGATGGCTTGATGAGTTTTACAGTCATATCCACTGAGTGAAAATTTCATTTTAAACACAGATGCAGACTGTTGCTTGGTGAGCCAGTAGTCCTCAAATCTGACCCCATATCTGTCATTATTTTCTCTGCTGTAATGAATATATCATCTGAACTCTGACTGCCTTAATCTGCTTATCGGTAATACCAGAATAAAATTATAATGCTTACTGACCTAAAAGGGTAAAATAACAAATATTTTCATGCAAAAGTATATTTCTATCATGTCTGGGGACATTGATTTACATAGTTTTCTTTATTAGAGAGATATGTTTGATTTATTCTTCATTAAGAAAAAAGAAATCTTATTGCATTTAGCAAAAAAGCAAAGTCAGGCATTTACAGAAAAAAAAAAGAATGCTTTATTTATTTGAGAGTTTCTTGGCTTCCAACACAAGCCTTACGGAATGCAACCTGGCTCTCGTTCACTCCTGATCTTTGTGAGGATTTCATTCCATAACATAAGTTGCTGTTTTTATTCTCAAGTGATTCTCCAAAATAGGACGATTGTGTTTATATATTGAAGAGTGGGATCTATGGTGGTTAAAATTTACTTAAGTGCAAAACAAGTCAATAATGCAAACAAAGTTGATATAATCAATAAGAAAGACAACAGAAGAAAACTCTTCAAAACATTAATTGCATAAGGGGCCTCAAAATTCATTAGACTATAACACTTTCTCTTGTTAAGTGATATTGGCCCTTTATGAGTGTCTCTTATCCAATATCTTCAACAATAACTCTTCCTAGGGATGAAGAGGATTGAATTCTTTTCTCCAGTGACATTCCTCCTTTATAGCTTAGAACTAAAGTAAGTTTATTCTTTCCACACAAAGAAAAGTATCAAAATGTAAGAAATATAAGTTCAGTTGTTTGGAGTCTATGTGTAGACTAGAGAAATAAATTCATAAACATGCATATAGAAAAAAGGGAAGGTTTATGTACAAGATGAATGGAACATTGAGAAAACATCCCAACCCAGTCCAGTCCAAGGTCACAAGCCTGACATTAGCACATATGTCTGATACCAGTCAATACAGTTTCCTTCTGACTTACAAAGCATGTGCAATGACACCAGAACAATCACAGGGCAGTGGGTTCAGGGTCTTGTGTGTCTGGTGGCAGTAGAAGCATCTCAGCTCTGGCAGGGGTCTCCAAATGGCTTCTCCAGCCCCAGAGGTTTGACTCCATTAGGGAAAGCTCACGTGGGCTCTCCTCCAGCTCCTCCAGTGTCCAGGAATGAGAACCATCAGCGTGCTGTCATCGCGTCTTGTCAGCAGTTCATCTCTCAGAAACTCAGTCAAGTCTCTCTTCTCCATTTGGAAAAATCCCGCAAGGCTTCCCAGAATTCTCAGGAGAAAGCCAGGCCCACACAGATGCCCCATTGGCTATCTCCAGATTGACAGGCTAGACTCCCAATCATGAAATTGACACATAAGTACATGACTGCCACACTATGTATAGTTACATACAAGTTTTTTGAGATAAAGATATTTACTGTGTTTAATTGCTTGCTTTAATCAAATGTGTTGGAACTAAAATCTTAGCTCTATGTTTTGTAAAGGCATATATATTTCACTATAATATATAATGCACATTACTATGGGGGACCTAAGACACTCTAAAATTTGAAATTGGTCTTTTAGTTTCATTGATCTAAGGTTTTAGAGTCTTTTAATACTAAGGGAGAATAAACATAGCATATCGATTAAGTTGGACACTGATTTTAAAGATTATTTGCATTTTCTAGGATTGTATGAATCTTTTTTGTGAGGTAATATTAAACATGTGCATAAAATATAAATACTTTATAAGTATTTATGCTTCTTAAATTTAAATTCTGCAGTAATGACAAGGAACCCATTATTAAAGGAAGGACTTTTGACGAATCGGTTCTTTTTAGCCTTAGCAGTAGGTATTTTATGGCATTATTAAATATCTTCAATACTTTTATTGAATAAATAAATTATTCACTTTGGACTATGTGTATCAGTTAATATTGGAAAGTTTAAACTCCATGTGAATACAATATGGGTGCCAAAAAAGAGAGAATGAGGCACATTGATAATTCAAAACCCTAAAATATATTTAAAAATTCATATTCAGGTATAATTCCAATCTCTATAGAAATTTAACTTTTCATAGCTTCTGTTTATTAGCACAGAGCACAGCAGCAAAACACAGGACAAACTTCTTTAAATTGTAATATGTTTGTTGTCACCTACTTACTAGTTGAATTCAAGAAATCACTTAACTTTTCATAATCTGGTGTCAGTTTAAGGATTAAGTGTGTAAGGGTTAGGGCTGGGGGGGGGGAAGAGTGTAGTGATGGAGTCTAGCCTGTCAAACTAGTGATAGCCAATGAAATCACTGTGTGGACATGGTCTTCTGAGAATTATGGGAAATCTCGTACTTTCTCCTTGGAAGCAGGAGACACTCTCACTGGCTTGGAGACACGCGGCCGGCAAGATTGGCACCCTGTAAGACATCATCCCTGAGTAGAAACCACATGGACCCACCCTGGTGCAGCCCTGAGTACTGAGAAACCATGTAGAGACCTCTGCCAGTACTGAGATGTTTACAATGCTACTGAATCCAAATACTTTCTACCCGCTGGCATGTGATCTACATTCAGAGTCAGTGCATGTGTTTCATGAGTCGCAACCCTGCTTCTCCATTGTTGTCTGTGTAGGACGTTGGGTTAGTGAGGGATTCTTGTGTTTCATAGTGGCCGGCCATTTGGTCCTCTCTGTGCATTGGCTGTTCTGAATGGGGATATTGTTCTCAGGGCTTGGTGGACCAGGATGCACTCCACATTTTCTTCCTTCCCCTTCATTTATTTTAGTGTGCTCTGGTCAGATATGCCCCTCTCTCGAGCTCCAGCTTCAGTGCTGTCCTCAAAAACAAACACCCCTGGGATATACTGAAGTTAAAACACTTGTGTACATTGAAAGTACTCATCAAGGGAGTAATAAGATACCTCTTTGACTGGGAAAACATCTTTAGCAATGACACATCAGACAAAGACCTTATTACTAAATCTCATATACACATAAGAATTTCCATGGATTTGCTTCTGTAGTCTACCCACAAGGTTATACTCTAAATAGAGATAAAGATTCTCTAGCACAATACATTGTATTAATTATAGACATAGAATTCCATTCACATATGTAAACTGTAGAAAATAAACAGATTGATATAATATTTGGAGACTTTTTAAGGGGCTAAAATTGTTATTCAATTAAGTTATTGCTTGCCTATATGTCACAGGCAATATTTGCCTATTTCAGAGTCAGAAAAATGTTCAGATATTAAGTAATGAACAAGTGATTAAGTAATTCTTTTTACTGAGTTTCATAGTAAAACTAGGTTTATTTAGCAATTACATGAAATAAAAATATAATCAAAGGCTAATATAAAGAAATAAAGGACATGTACTGCTCAAATCTTGACTTTTTACATCTCATTGATCAGAATTGAATTATGTGACCCTGTTTTCCATAAGGGAGGCTAGAAACTAGACCCTCAATCTGAGTGTGATGAGCCCAACTGAAAATGCAGTCTTCCAAAAGGGGAATGAGGCTCTAAGACCCAGTTAACGCTTCTGTAGCAAAACCTTTACAAATAGGCACTTATCTAAAGGTTGTCAAGAAGTCAAATAATATATGGTATCAGGTAAAGACGACGTGAAGCGTCTTTTAAATGTTAAAGCAAAATTAAGATGCAACTTTTAAGATTTAAGTGCATGTCACAGAAATCATGATGTTTTTAATCACACCATACACATGAAAATTCTGGATACCATGTAAGGAACTGAAAAATAATTGATGCCTTTGAATTATGATGTTAGAAAATAAAGACTTTCAGGTGGATTATCAACAGAATGAATACATTTTCCTTGATAAGAAGTACAACCAGAGAGCTCTTTTGAAGCCACGATGGTTAGATTTCTCTCAAGTACTCTTGACATGCACTGAGGAGATTCAGTCCCAGGAGAGGGACGTCAGAGTAGAGGCTTAAAGTGTACTTGACCGAAACGATGGCATTTTTAATTGTCTCTTGTACATGTGGAAACTGGACACTGAATAAAAAAGCCTGAAGAGCATTCACTATATTTGAGTTATGGTGGGAACAAAGAATATTGAAGGTATAATGGACTGCCAAAAATACAAACACATGTTTTAGAAGTACAGTCATAAAGCTCCTTTGAAGATAAGAATGACAAGACTTGGTCTCGTTATTTTGGACATTTATCTGGACAGAGGTGTTCCCGGACAATGGCATCGTGCTTGGGAGAGTAGTTACTGTTACTCACTGACATGGACTCCATTCTGACTCCTAGCAACTTCCAAGGACAGGGTAGAACTGCTTTGGTGGGTTTTGGAGACTATGACTCTTTAGGAGTAGAAAGCCTTGTCTCTTTCAAGATGAGTGGCTGGTGGTTTTGAACTGCTGACCTTCCAATTAGTAGCCCAGTGAATGACTACTGTGCAACCAGGACTCTTTGGTAAATTAGAGGGGAGGCAAAGATGAAGACCTCCTGTGAGATGGACAGACACAGTCGTTATGTCAATAGACATAAAACTGACAATTGTGAGAATGGCTCAGGACTAGGCGATGTTTCTAGACGAAATGCATATGGTCAATAGGAGATGCAATGGACTTGAAACATACCAATAAGTGAACTGTCCGATGACTGCTTGGCTTCTGGCAGCAGATCCCATCATGGAGTTGAGTACATTAAACTAGATCACTTATGGCAAGGCCTCAACCGCAAAAGTTCTGAGAATCCTCATAGTTGTATTGACACAAAACCTATTACAAAGTAGCCTAAATTGTGAAGGTTGAAACCTTGCTAGCTGGGCCATGGAGGAGCACCTTTGTTCTGTTATCTATAAAGCTACCACACAGCCAAATTCCGGAGAAACTCCATCCTGATCCCTAGGGTGTCACTAGAAGTCAGAATTAATTGGGTGGCAATGAATTGATTTTAGTTTTCTAGATTATAGAAAATTTGTCCTGGGGCTATTTTATTTCTCTTGAGGAAATTGGCTGAGGAGAGTTGCTTAATGGATCACTATTTATTACTCCTACTGGGAAAAGCATCCCATGCTTCACTGAAGTTACGTAATCCAGGAGCAAGGGCAGAATCCTGCAATGATTGAGGGATTACTGTCTGCCGCATGTGTTCGGTGTCCCCGCACATTCGCTGTCTATGTATTCTTGAGCACATGCTTGTGAGACAGCCATTGAAGTGTTCATTCTCCAGCTTAACATGTGGAAAGGGAGAAAATTCAAATGATCTGATTAAAAAATCACAGCATATTAGATTACAAACCTAGAACTCAAGGCCAGGTACATTCAAATCCCAAATGAATGGTTCTCTTACTTCTAGGACAAATCCCCAAAGAGGCTCTGAATTTTAAAATATGTATATTTTAAGGCCTCTCATGGATTCTAATATAGAGTATACACTTTAGGAATAAAAATTGAATGGGTTATAAAACCATTGTTATAAATATCCATTCTAGGAATATAATATTACTGATATTCATAATAGTAATAAAAGAAAAAGGTTTTAAAATTTTTATAGAATCAAAATCAATGCAATTTTTCCAGTGCTTGTTTATGGGTGGTTTAGAGTGATGCTCTGCTTTCATCTTTCTTCTGTAATTCTCCTTGGTTTATTTCCTTAAGGAGAAATTAAAAGGCAATATTAAACAACTTAAAATATTCAAACATTAGTCAATAATATAAATGCATAGCTTTAAAACTATCTAAATTGATACACTTATTAGGTAATAACAGCAGTATAACAATTTTTAAATAATGGCATTACTCTTTGGTCCTACCTTTTGAATTCTATTCTAAGACTCAATCACACAACTGACATTTGAAGAGTAGCATGTTTCCTACTCCTACAGCAGTAAGGAGAGTAGTCAATCAGATTTGAGAAACATATCCAACAAAATTGAATACCTAGATCATAATTCATTCATGGTGAGAAATTTTATCTTATTAAATTGAATTTTATGACTATTTGACAACATGCTATCATGCTGAATGATGAACTGGACAGCAAAATGCAGACCTTACAAATATCTTGGGCTCTCTTATAAAGTGCCCACGTGTCACACCTACTCATGTTAGAAGATGGAGTTGCCAAATCACAGGTCTTCATTTTCACCAGGCGAATAGTAATTTTAAAAGGCATATCCTTTCTCCTCTCCTCATTTAGCATAGCTAGAGTCATCAAATTACAAGGACCCCCCCCACAAAGCAAGACCAGTAATCTATTGTCCTAAAATGGTTTTGCTCCTGTAATATTTTATTCTGCATAAGTTGCATACTATAACAAGGATTATGCCAAGAGCTTGGAATTTCAAAAATATGTTTTTTAGCCTTTTGTAGTTGTATCTTATTATACAAGCTTGTCTGAATAATTTTGTCTTTCCCTATGCCTCGGTTTCCACATTACAAGACAAAGATATCAGTGATAAACTACCATCCAGGGATATTTTTTGAGCATTAGTTAATGTTTGTAAAGCCTCCACAGAGAGCAAGGGATGAATAATGAAACAGAATCTCAAAGTAGTATTATCACTCTCGTCTTCCTCATTAGTCTCAGAGAGGCTTCATGCCAACTGCTAGCAATTCAGCTGCCAGAATGAGGGGTTTCTATTTTAATTTTGCTGGGAAAAATGAACATTCCTTGAACATCTGGGGTTCACCTCGGCATAATTCCAATAATGCTTCTACAAAATCAGGTATGTGAAGTGTGATGGCCAGTACCACAAAGGAATTCATATCTAATTTTAGGCCTGCTGTTTCAATTTATAATTTAGCTTACATTTTAAACCTATTAGGAAAAGCACTATCTAAGTAACTCATTTGAGATTTATTTAAAGTTTTTATATGAGAAAATTTTGTTTTAAATTAAATTACATTACAGCCATGTCTACAGGGACAAGCAAGCAGAATGGGATTAAGATTTTAGTCAACCCCATCATCTTATTTTTTCTAAATAAATTACCATGGGCTATAACTGAACATGTCTTAAAATTGGTTTAAAAAAGCCATCATTTAATATATTGGTTTGGGCATACTTGCTGTACAGAAAGTGGCATGATACAACAGGAACAAAGTTCTTGACAAGCTTGCCGCTGCCCCACCCCTCCGGGGAGTGTTAATTCTACTGCATCTGTATGATCCAGAATGATGTGGTCAGGTTTTACCGCAGTTCCTGTGCCTGTCACCCTCTCACTGAATCACTCAGTGCAAACTGAATGGAAAAATACATGAGTGACTCACGCACACTCAGTCCACAATTTTATTTGCATTGACCATGTTTCTGGTGAGGTGTTGGCTTTGGATCACTATAGAAAATCAGAAATACAAACCATAACAGGATGCATGTCACCCATTTTCAAAAGACTTTCATCCAACAATGAACTGTATGTATACTCACACTGACACATCGCTCCACCCAAAACCCAACTCCCTGCAATTGCACCAACACTGACTCCTAGCAGCCCCCTATGGCAACAGTTCTCAATCTGTGGGCTGCAACCCCTTCACAAGGGTCGCTAAATTCATAGAAGTAGTAAAATGATACTTATGAAGCAGCAATGAAAATAACTGTATGGTGGTGGGAGCTCATCACATCCTGAGGAACTGTTGTAAAGGGTCACGGCATCGGAAAGGTTGAGAACCACTGGGCTTATGGGTTTCTGAGACTGCAATTATTTAGTGGAGGAGATAGCCCCAGCCTTCGTCCCAGAATTGCAGGTAGCTTCGAACTGCTGATCATTTGGACCTCAGCCCAAAGATGCAACCACTGGACCACGAGGGTTCCTTAGATACATAGATATAGATTGATACATTTACCTGAAACTTTCTCAAGATTCCAGAAATTATATTTTATGATTGGTTACAAAGAAATATGAACAGAAATCAAATGAGTCTAATCACAATGAATTTGAAAGACTTCAAATTCAAGGGTCAGATTTCTATAGAGTAACCAATAGTCATATCAAATTATTCTTTAGAGCAGCCAGCACTCAATTATGTCTGACAAATCTATCTTGGATGAAGTATAGTGAGAGTGCTCCTGAGCGGCAAGAATGACAAAACTTTTGTCTTACGTTCTCTGGACCTATTTTTAGGCAGGCCTGCTCCCAGGAGAGAGACATTGTGCTTGGTGCAGTGGAGGGCAAGGACAAAGGTGAAGGACTGAAATGTTGCTTCGATAATGAGCTCAGGCACAGGAAACATTGAGAGGCTGGTGCAGGACTGGGCAGGGTGTCTTTCTTTTGTACATAAGATCACGAAGTGTTGATGGCGTTAACAACAACCGAGTTCAGTCAGGGACCTCACTTGTATCAGCGTAGAAAAATGCTCTGTAGACTTTCACATGGCAGAAGTTTCAGAAGTGTTCACCAGATTTTTCTCTTCAAGCACCAACATTTTGATTAGCAGCGGAATGCTTTAGTAATCTATACCACCCAGAGACTCCAAAACCAGCTGTTGTCAAATAGACTCCAGCTCAGAGATCCCATATATAGCAAAGTAGCACTGGGCTGCTGGGGGATTTCAGTGGCTGATGGGTCAGAAGCTATTCAGCACTAAGTTGCTTAACTGGAAAAGCACAGCTTATTGGAGCCTAATAAAATATTGCTGCTATAATGGAAATGTTATATAGACATGCTGTGTAATATGGCAGACACCAGCCTCATGTGACCACTGATGATTAAAATGTAAATAATGAAAATGAAATCCCATATATTTCATTTTATTTAATATTAATTTGATTATAAACAGCTACATATGGCTGCTGGCAACTCTATTAAACCAGCTCTAAAAGAAAAGGAAAACATAACTGAAGGAGATATTTATTCAAAAGTTATAGGCAATATATGATATACATATATCAATGATTATTATGATCACAATTTCCAAAATGATGGATCATTACTTGGCAGCTGGGAATGAAGGTTTATAAAAGAGAGTATCACATCCTGTTAGAAATTTCAACTAAGGAAGGAAGCAGACCTGGGATTTAAATATGGATTTCATAACTTCTAATGGAGTGACTTTGGGTAAATTATAGTCCCTAAAGAGAAAAAATGTCACTCTGAACACTATAGCGTGGTTGACCCGAGTTATAGCATTACTCTTCCTCCTTATGCTTGTGAACTGTGGCTGGTAATGAAAGATCAGAGAAGAACTGGTACACTGAATTGTGCTGTGCCAGATAATATGCAGCACATCGCAGGCCTTCTGAAGAACAAACAGCTCTGTCGTGGAAGTGGTGAAGCTGGACTGTTCCCTCCAACCAGGGATGGTGAAATGTTGTGGCTTGTTATTCAGATCTCTTCTCAGGAGGAATCAATCGCTTGAATAGGCCACTGGGCTTGGTAAAAGAGAAGGGCCGTGGAAAAGAGGACAACTCTGATGGGAATAGATTGAGACAGTGGTGTGCTGGGCTCAAACAAGACAGTAAGTGTTAGTGTGGCATGGGAGCAGGAGATATTTAATTCTGTTTGACCAACGGTTGCTAATAACAGTTGTATCAATAGTCAAAATCATTTTGACCTTACCTGACACCAACAACACCTTTTAATTTTGAAATTACATTGATATTCAACTATTGCAAGAGGTAGAATATGCTCAACAACCAACGGTATTGAAGACATTTAATTGGTGTCTTGACTGGGCTGGTGCAAAACATGTCTCCTCAAATTAACCAAATACCAAATGAATGTCTGAGACAACAGATGCAGTGCTGGAAGTGCTCACTCATCTTTGCCAAAAAATTGAAAGACAGGTTGTTTAGCAAAATGACAAGAAAAGAACCATATTTGCACTCACACCAAATAAAGATAATCCAACTCATTGAAGACATTATCATATAGATCATTAATATCACATATAAGTTAAATTTTGCTGAAGATAATTTTTAAATGGTTGTACAAGTAGATTCCCATGTTCTAGGCAAAAACTCAAGGTGTACTTCATACAGGATGTAGAACGGGAGCTGTCATAGAAGACATTAGATGGATGTTGGCAAAAAGAAGAGACTGTCCTATAGGTATTTACCTATGTTTTATTAACTATGCAAAGGCATCCAGCTGTGTGCCTCATAAAAAATTAGAGATGGCCCTATGAATGTGAATTCTAGAACACAGCACTGTGCTCATGAAAGGAAGATGCAAACGTTTGCAGTAAGATTTCCAAATCTTTACATTGCAATAATTGGTCTGAGACATTTTCTTGGATAAATCTGTGTCTTCAATCAGAATAGAAGCAGGGATAAATGTGATGTCATTTTGTCTCAAATTGTCATATATACTTGTGTCTTAAAATATTATTTCCCCTGCCCACTTTTATTCCCCATTCCACTTCTTTTGGAATTGCTCCACATCCTTCAACAAGTATCTCAGCTCCAAGGAAGCTGTCATTATCCTATGTGACCTTTCTCCCTAAAATCTTGATTGATCCAAAGTTGGGCATATGGCTAAGCCAAGTGAAAAAAATTAATTAAAAGTGCAAAAGGGTTACTATGCTGTAAATGAGTCCTTCAGATATATAAAAATGTTTTCCACTTGGGCAGCTGTTCTGTAGAGTGACATTCACAGAGAAACAAATATGAGAATTTGTGTTTCTCTCTGGATGTCAAATATGAGACAGCCATGAGGGACTTGAAGTCCTGAGCTCAGTTTGCTAATCACGTTCAGCTATCCTTCTGACTTTCATGGAAGCTATACATGTATCAAGCTATACATGTTCAAAAAGAACAAGAGGATACTGTGTGATTTCAACCAAGAAGGGTGTGCAGCATAGTAGCATATTTCAAATACTAAATCTGAATGCTTCACAAATTATCCAAGAAAATACATGAAAATGAATACTACATCCAGACTGGAGGGAAATTAATGAGCAAATTGTGATATGAAAAAGTACAAAAAGAACCTTCTTACTTGTTGCCATTATGTGGATTTCAACTCATAGTTACCCTATAGGACAGAGCAGAAGAGCCCCTTTGGGTTTCTGAGCCTGTGAGGCTTCATGGAAACAGAAAACCTCATCTTTCTTTTAACACTAACCAGTGGGTTTGAACTGCTCATCTCTCTGTTAATAGACCGACATGTGAGTAACCCACTATAACATGAGATCTTCTAAGAACCTGATTTTCAAGTCACTGCCATCAAGGGCAGAGAGGAACCATTATGGTGGAGAATGCTCTTTGAGGGTTTCTGAAACTGTAACTTTCTGGGAGTAGAAATCCTTTCTTCTATGCAACAAAGCAATAGCTGTTGTTTTTGAACTGCTGACCATGGAGTTAGCAATACAACACCTACTCACTACTTTACCAGGTCTCTGTAGTAAAACCATTATTAGATTAAGGTGGTCTATTCCTTACATGTTGTGTGACATTCAAAAATGCAATCCACCAACAGCTTGACAGGAAAAAGTCCTGGATATCAGTTTCAGGAGAAATTTCCACCGATGAAATGCCATAGAAAATATCTTTGGGCTGGGCTTCAGAGTGGTGAGGAGTAGAAATCAATTAGAAGACATCATACCAATCAATGTAGCATAGCAGAAAGATTGGTTTTTATTCATGTGGCCCATTGATTAGGAGTTAGGCTGCTAAGTACAGTATCAGCCATTGGAAAACAACACCTGCTTCTGGAGGAAAAAATCACAGAAGCTCTTCCCTGTCCTGTAGGGTAGCTTTGAATGAGTTTGCATCGATTCAATGGCAGTGGCCAAGAGGCTACCATTGACAACATAGATGAATTAAAAATTGTGCTTCCCTTCTTACTTCTCTATTTACTCAACCTGGGCATACCAAAAAGAATAATGGTTTATTCTTAATTGGGCCCAAGGGGGGGAAATTTTAAGTATGAAATTTCTCCTTCTTTGCAAGGACTTCATTCACAGAGACCACATTTTGTAACATGATTCCATTGATTCCCATACATCATGTTATTGACAAACAAAGGCACCTGAGGGAAGAATAGAGTTTGATAGTCCTGACCATTATTAAAGATGTGAGTGCTGCTGAGAATTTCAATGTTATATTTAAGCAGGTACAAACAAGTCCTGAGAGCTTTGTGTTTCTTATTGAAACTATTTGCAGAGGTGATCTTTGAAGAAAATAAGAATCTTAATGTATTTATAAACTCATCTATAAAGTGTTATTTGATCTCTTGTAGGAAAACATTAATCTACTTTTAAACTTTGGATTATGCATTACAATTTCTGAACTGTAAGCGAGACTGAAATAGCAAATGTGTAATTTAGGAATCATATATGTGTTCTTTTCTTTCATTGTGGAAATAAAAAGTTGCACCAGTTCATGCAGACGCGAAAACCATAATTTGCCTGTGTAGTTAGACCATCTATACTTCAATGAGAAATCACATCAACTGAGAGGAAGAAGTTAGTTATTTTTTGCTTCATGTGTTTTAGATAAGATTTGGATTTTCAATACATTCAGGAAAATTTCTCAGGTTTTCAATTTTCCCTGAATTTTTTAATCTCTACTTTCTTTGAGATCGATATAAACTCCATACCATTGTTCTCCAGGTGTTTCTCATCTTAATCATCTATTTTCTGGAATACAATGCCAGCCCAATCCTGAACTATCCTCATAATTGTTGCAAGGCTTGAAATCAGTTATACAACTGCTGTGTCAATCCATCTCATCCAGGTTCTTCCTCTCTATTTATGACACACCAGCAACTTTATCTACCAGGATATTGTTCTCCAGGGACTGATCCCTCCTGCAAATACAGGCCAAAGTCTTGAGATACATGTCTGTCATCCATGCTTCCAAGGAACAATCTGACTATTTTCAACACCATTTTTGGTTTTTCTTATGGAATTACTTGCTTTTTCAATAGGCTTCACCAATACTATATTTCGATGGCTATCTCTTTGGTGAACCATACACGTCATCTACCCTCACATGAATACGAGACAAATGAAAATGTCATGGCTCGGATCAGACACATCTCCGTTTTCAAAATGAAATCAGTGGAGGGAAGGTGGGGTAGAGAGAGGGAACCAATTACAAGGATTTACACATAATTTCCTAACTGGAGGATGGACATCAGAGGAGTGGAAGAGGGGAGACATTGGGCGGTATAAGATATGACAAAATAAGAATAATTTATAAAGTATTGAAGGTTAGTGGGGGAAAGGGGAGTGAGGAGGGAGGAGAAAGGATGAAAAGCTGATATCAAGGGCCCAAGTGGAAAATCAAATATTTAGAGAATGATGACAGAAGCAGGCATGTGAAGGTGCTTGACACGGTACATGTATGTATCTATTGTAATAAGCGATACACAAACCCCCAATAAAATGATTAAAAAAGAAAAAAATCCTTTTAAGAAGTCAGGTGCAGAATATTTGTCCAATATAATATACTTTTATTGCTTGATGGCCATTTCAATATGTATTGCTTGTGAGTAAAAATAAAACAAAATCCTTGGAAACTTAGGCTTTTCTTCGTTGTGCTATGATATATTACTACCTGATCCCCTTGTGAAGCTTTTTGTTTTCTTTAGGTTGAGATGTACTCAGTACTGAAAGTCTGTAAGAGTTTATCTTCATCCTTCAATGTTCTGAGTCTTCTTTGCTTTCCATAAGAAAGGACACAGCCTCTAGATACTGCAGGTTGTTGAAGATTCTTCCTCCAACCCTCATACCACATTCTTCATATAATCCAGTTTCACAGACCACTTGCTCAAGAGCACATTGAATATGAATGTTAGTAGGACACGACCCTGATACTTCATGCCCTTTTTTATTTTAAACCATGAAGTATCCCTTTGTTGTGTTCAACTGGCTGCTGCTTGCTTTTGTTTATAGCATAAATTCCCCTTCTTTTCAGTGTTATCAATAGTGGTATGGAGTTCAACAATTTGATAGGTGTGTGGTATATTGTAGACCCTACATCCCATCAAATGCCAAATAGTGACTTTCATTCATTTCTCTAGTATGTTTTCTCCTCTTTTAGGCCTACTACATTGAATTAGCCTGACTTACTGTTGCATACCCACACCTTACTTTATCATAAATGGCAATCTGAGGCAATCTTTTCCATGTTAGTGATTCAATAATACCAATTTAAAATAGATATTAGTTTATTTAGTTGGGATATTCATATAGAATACCAGTTAAATGTTTAGATCTCATGTCAGACTGATTAGATTCCCAACTACTATAGGTAACCTTGAACAAGCTACTTAGTCTCTTCAGACATCAGTTTATAAATGAGAATAATAATATAATAAAAATCATAGCGGTATGTTGTTAGCTATTGTCGATGTGTGTTAACACCATACATACTGGAAGGAACACTTGTGATCAATTGTGTATTAAACATTTGTAATCATAGAGTTCTCGTGGAAGCTTTTCCATAGGTAGATTTCCAGATCTTTTTGATCCACCAACTCCAAGTCCATGTGGCACCAGTTCACAAAGCTCACAAAGCTTTGTAATTCACAAAGCTCCAATGATAGAGGGGACACCAGACTTACATTTTCTACATGAAAGACAATAGATTATTCTACCATTGAATTAAAGACAGTTACATTCATAATAGGGTGGAGGATATATAAAAACTGAATACACTGTTTTAGAGCAGTGCGCCAGTAGACTTTTCTTTTTTACTGTTGCTTCTCTCAATTACTTGCATAGGGTTGTTAGAGTGTATGCGTATTGCTCTGCAGTTCAAAACTGCTCCCAGCTCCATCTGGAAAAGACTGGGCTTTCTGTTGCCCTAAACAGTCAGTCTTGGGGTCACATTGGAAGTCACTAGGAGTCAGCAATGTCACCTGGCAAAGAGTTTGTTTGTTTGGATAAGGTTGACAAGTCAGATTGGCCTCTAGGATGGTGAATTAGACTTCGGAGTTTTATTATGGGTGTGAACTGATATACTAGGGAATTTGAGTATAGAAAAAAAGAGGTTAGAAAAGGTCTCTTTCCTTCAATATATTGAATTATATTGAAAAATTATGCTCAGAATTTATGTATGATAGAGGTTCATAAAAAGCAAGAAGCTCCTCTTCAGATATCAGAATTTTTACAGAGGTTTGCATTTGATTTGTGTGTAGAACATACATGTTGACTAGAGAATGGTAAGAAACCAATCAAGGCATAGAAAGCAGAATTGTTTACAACCGGCATGGTGAAGCATAACATGGGATCGAGTCCTTAAATTCATTAGTCTAGTGATAGCTTTATAGGTTTTTGAGACTGGAGCAATCCTCAATTGTCAATAATTCGGTCCCTCCCCTCATTTAGCAAGACAATCTCTGGAGACATTTTTTTATGGTCTCCACAGGGAGGTGCTGCTGGTATGTAGTCAGTAAAAGTCAGGAATGCCGAGAAACGCCCTTTGAGGCACAAACCAGACTCTCACAACAAAGACTTATTTACCTCAAATGATCAATCATGATCACACAGAGAAACCCTTGTTTAAAATTAGAGCAGAGAAGGAGAGAAAGATGAACCAGAGGGAAGTTATATTAAAATACACTTTAGAAAGACCTGTTGGGGAATGAGGAATCATGGGGTGATGCAATGGTTACTGGTAATATGCTCAGCGACTCATAGAGGAGTTGGAGCTTTGAGTCCACCTTTTTGTGGCCTGTAATGAAAGTCTAACCATCTTCCCCTGGGTGCATGCAAATAATTAAGCCCTGGACTAATCTCCTAAAAGTTGGTTGTCCAACTGACACACACACTCTAAAAAATGACCTGACATTTGTCTTCAAAAATCAGTCTTGAAGACCCATTGGTGTGCAGTCACATTCTATATTCTTTAGGCCACGGAGAGTCAGAATCAACTTCACAGAACAAAAGCAAAAACAGCTATACTTTGACACACGAGAGACCACCATACTTCAAAATAGGTTCTGCAGTGATAAACAACAACCTGTCCTTCTAAGGATACTACATTGCGCTAGTTATAGAGAACTCTGGTCCATTAACTCCCTCTGCTTCCTGATGCAGAAAACAATGTGTCTTCCGTCAAGTTAGCAAAGTCCCATTCACGCTTGTTTCTCAACTCTCCTTTTCCTTAGTCATTGAAATCAAAAAAATCGGTCTGCACCCTCCTCAGACTTTAGAACACATTTCTCTTTTTTTTCCTAGGCATCACTGCCCTCTGATGGTGGGAGTAGGAGGCTCAGCCTTGCTCCTGGAGAGCTGCTGCTGGATTTGAACCTCCAACCCAGTGGGCTGCACTCCCGCGCACAACCACTATGCCACCGGGGCTGAGCCCTAGAACACATTTCAAAATCACTTTCTCCATTACACAGGTCCCTTCTTCCCAATCATTTCAGTCTGCAGTTCGACTTGGGCACTTTTCTTTGTCCCCACCTCCTCTTTCGCCACACCAGATGTTCTGTATTGTCTGTGCTACTCTACTTCTGTGATTCCTGTTGTCTTGGAAAAACAGAGTAGAGTCTCTTTTCAAATACTTTTGGTTGTTTTTCTGACAGAATGGAAAGCACAAGAAGAATGGTGAGGGAGGGAGAGATGTGAAAAAAATCACAGTAAATAATCGCATTTTAGTAAAATGTTTTTCTTACAACACACTGCTGCATGACTGAAGGGACTCGGGAACGTTTAGATAACAGAAACAAGGAAACCACACCGTCTGCTGCTTTTCCAGAAGAAAATCAAAGTCCTGCTGAGGGTCTTTTACTTCCTGCTGATTTTGTTTTTCTAAAAATGTGTATTGATTTCTTCCACCTCAGAGATTCATAAATGTTATTAAAAATGAATGGCAGGCCTGATTTATATTAAATGTCAGGTGGTTGATAGGTTTCATAATACTTTTTTAAAATTTTAATGATATTCTTACTTGTTTTGTACTAGAGGCATGCAAAACATAGAATACCAAAAGCCACAATACTATATGTTAAATGAATGCATGAATAATGAAGGTCTTTCTTTAAAAAAGGAACAGCATATATGTATTTGTTATATCTTATTTCAAAGCCACATAAGTTAAATAAATGAATCTAAGCTTCTACTCACTAGACAAGACAGAAACTCCTGATTTGGCCTCTTTGTTTCAATCTTTGTCTTTTCACTATGATAATTAATGTGAATAATATAGCATTATTTGCTGATTTGTAACTAACTTCCCTGATATTTCAATATAAAAAGTAGAACAACGTAGTGCATGTTTTTATTGTTCATTATTATCTCTTTTGGGGTGAATAGCTAGCTTTTAAAAGACCACATTATATAAAACTCTATGGAAAAAAAAAAAGCTTGTTTGTACTAAATGGCTTGGTATATGCTTTTAAAAATAAAGCAAAACGTGCCTCATCTATATGCTTCATATACACAAAAGTCAATTTCCTTTCTAAGATTTCCTGTTGCCCAAATGTTCCTGAGCTTTAACCACTTGGACACAAAGATATTATACATTTCCAAATGTTTTTTCCTCAAGCATTTGTTTCGTCTAAACACAAGCCTCCTACTTAATCCTCCTCCTGCACAAAAAAACACCACCACCAACAGAACATTCAATCGACCAAAAGGAAGAAGTAAGAATCCTTGGAAATCACTGTTTCAGGCACTTGTCTAGTTGATCGCTGGTAGCCAGTTGTGATGTCTTCTCCCTTGTGGAGCTCACCCCGTGCTGCTCCTCATGAGCCAAAGCAGCGCTTTCATTTTCTTCTGACCGTGCTCCTTCTGGACACTAAAACACTCTGCCCCCTCGACGTTACTGATGCACCGACTGAGCCCCTGTTCCTCATTTTATGAATTCTCTCTGTTGAATTTTCCTTCGCTGGTTTTTTCTGGCTTCTGTGGCAAAACCTTCCAACAACTATGTGCATCTTTAGATGCGAGAGGACCCTGTTCCCAGCGGGGTCACCCAGGTTTTTACACTCACTCCCATCAATGGTTCCAGAGAGAGAGCGTGCCCCGGGCAAAGAGGAAGCACATTTGCTGACTACCAGAAGACCGACTTCCTATACTTCTGCCATTTTTATCCAGCAAAGGATGAAACAGAGCAGTCTCTTGTATGCACATAAACACCTTTGCAGTTTCCTCGAATCCTGTGTCTGAACTCACTTTTACTTCAGAATTGGGTATTAAGAAATTAAAAGGCTTGGTAGACTATAAATTTAAAATTCCGATGTATTTACTTGTTTCCACTATTGTTCATTCATTCGATAAGTATTTTTAATATTTCTGAATCCCTACTATCTATCAAGCATTATTTTATACCTAATTTACTTTAAAGTGATGTCCCTTTAACTCTAATTTTAGACATGCTGATTTATCACTATGATTAGAAACATCCTCAGACTAAGAAAGAAATCTAATAGAGCTTTGCATCAGATAGCATTGAACTCTCTGAGATTTGCAGCAGAAATTCAAGAGTTTGATGCAGAATTGTGGTGCTGAATAGACTAAAGATAAAAATGGTCACCCACTGTGTTTATTAGCTTCACCTTAGCTCAAAACTCTGTATCAGTGTGCAGAAATTATCTAATATACCTTATGGAAACAGAAATAATTTATCGTGTTTTTTCCCAAGACTGTTTATATAGATTTATTGAAGATAACTGCATTTTAAAGCACAGGTTAATACACTCATGCTGGCAAAAATTATTATTGCAACTTATAATTCTATACTTGCCCTTCAAAGCTTAGCTCACATATAACTTTCACATCCTATTTTATCATATCCTTCATGTTTATCATGATGGCTGTTTATAAAACATTAAAACTGCCAATTAATAAACCAGGAAAAGGAAAAATGGGAAAATAATATTTGGTATCATATTCCTTTTTAAAGAAATTTATTTTTTATGTTTTTAAATGGACATTTGAAAAACCTACAAATATTAAAACAAAAGAACCATATTAGGACAGACCATATTAACATAAAATAGGCTTATTGATTGGACAGAGACTGACTGAATTCCCAAGACTATGGCCCTCAGCCACTCATCAGCTGTGGAAATAAATGCACCTCTACTTTAGAATAATCAAACATTTAATATTAGAGGGCAGCATATACCCAAGGACAGGAGCTTAGGAAATAAAAAATGAAACAAGAAACACTTCAAGGAAGTGGGATATGCAGTGGGACATTAAAAACCTTAGTGCCTCAATAGAACTGGGTCCTATAGACTGTGTCCTGTGGGACTACTCTCTGAATTTCTGGGACTGTAAGTCTACAGGAATAGAAAGGCTCACTTTCATCCATGGAGCAGGTGGTTGTTTTGAACCACTGACCTTGCAGTTAGCAGCCCAACAGGAAACTACTATGTCCTTATATGGGCTCCCATAATAGGACATTGGTAAGAAATGAAATGAATGAGTTGAAACAAAATGTGCATACATTATTAGATGTCAAACTCGTGATCTTTGTTGTAAACCATCACTGAAGTTACAGTGAAAGTTTTCAAATGAAGCAGTGGAGAGAACGCAGCCTATGAAATCACACACAGCTGCTATGAGGCTTGAAGTTCTCTTCTACAAATGGTTGCATCTGTTACTTTAATCACCCATGTTTTATGTGCACTTACTTCTTGACATTCACAATTCTGCAAGAGACCTGGCTGACAGGTCGGATGGAGACTGGTAGAACTCCCAAACTACTGTCCTTGGTCATCTCTCAGGTGTGAAGCTGAAGTCATCCCTGCAGCTCAATCTTCAACCAAGCAATAGAAGAATGACATCACTCATTGATAAGTGCACCTGGGAGAATAACCTATCATTTTGGATCAAAGTGGCAGAAAATATTCAATGAAAATGTTCAAAAGGATTAGGGAGACAGGAAGAATGGATGCAGAAAACAGAGAGGAGTAATGTGACATTGAGAGAATTTCAGTGAATGATATAAAAAAGAATATGTATATATCATTCAATGTAAATTGATGATTTACACTATAAACTTTGCAAGGGCAGTGAAATATTCAGTGTGGCTTTTCCAGGCAAATTCTCTAATTCCCACCAAATGACCTTTTCCTTCACAGGTTTAGTAAAAAGGTAGGTGAAGATACTGATGGGATACACCTGTGAGTGATTGTACCCAGGCTTCCATAAATGCCATCCAGCTGCATAGAGAATGAACCTTCTGAGAAAGACGTCAGGGGATCTCGTTACCAGCAAGAGCCAGGAGTGGAGTACCTCCTCTGAACTCAGCCTCCTGAGTCTGTATGTCCGCTAAACGTCATGAAGGCAGCAACAGAACCAGAGAAGCAGAGCATGGAGCAGAGTGATGAACTTCTGAACCTATTGAGCAAGTAATGCAGTGAAGGTTTTTGTGCAGGAGGCTGGGCTATGGGGATGCATGCCTGTGGCCACTTAATTGGGAAAGTTAGACTTGCTGACTTTTGGTAGTAGAGTGAGTGCCTTCCGCTTGAGTGGTATGTCGCTTTGGACATGAGCAGACCTGAAATGTCCTGACAAACAACTCAGGCCTCAGCTATTCTCCTTGGAATTAAAACTATTTTACTTCCTGAATAAGCCTTTTAATTGTGAATTTTGCCTGTGACTTCTGTGTAGTGCCTGCAACTCAGAGAAATAAGATAGGGAATATTAGTTAAGACAACAATAAAAAGTTTTTTTCTTTTTGTTTTTCAAAGCAATGTGAAGGTGAACAACAACAACAAAAAGAAACCAACAAACCTTTACTCTCAATGAGTCAATCACAAAAAACGACAAATATTATAAGATCTCGGTTACATGAAATAACAACAATAGAGAAATGTGGAAAGACTAGAGTTTTCTAGGACTATCAGATTTGGCAGGTAGGAAGTAACAGTTTTTATTTAGAAAGTATCTTTATGATTGTGGGGAGTTTGGAAATAATTATGGGAGGTTGTTTTGCATCATTAATATAATTATGTTGTTAAATTGTACATCTAAAAATGCTTGAATTGGAAAATATTACGTCTTATATAATATTACAATTTAAAATGATCAATTATTTGAAGTCAAAGGAGAAGTACCTGCCCAAGAATAAAATTCAGTAGAGTTAGTTGGGAGAGACGCAGAAGTGGAGGTGTGAAATACTGGGAGGAACTAGGATGAGCAGTGTTCCTTTGAGGCAGTTGCAATTGATAAGATGTTTATAAATTGCAAATAAAATAAAGGAGAATGTTTATAAATTATTTACTGTAAAACTTATTATTTTCTCTGTAAGTCTTCATTAAATTCACAATAAAAGGTGTGGATCTATTTCCTAAGAAACTGAAGTGAGGCTTTAATGAGCTATCATAGATGAGACCTGAAATTCACAGAAGCAGTTATAGGATAAACCTTGACTCTGACTCATAGCCTGCCCGAGGTGGATTTCTGAGACGACAGACCTCTATTGCAGCGTCTTTTTCACACAGAGCTGTTGATTGACGTGAGCCAATCCGGAGTTGTCAACCTTCTAGGTAGCAGTCCAATACTTAAGTCATAGTGCAGAAGCTAGAAAACATTACACCCGCTAGCTTTATTAAAAGAATAACAGTGTAACTTTTAGTTTTGTCGTATCTTTCATTTAGTTAGTTGTTTCCGCTTTTCAGGAGATGAGGGCATTGTCTGCCATTGTGTAAGTACTAGCTCCTAACTCTAAGCACTGGTTTGTGTGTGTGTGTGTGTGTTTCTAAGAGTTGCTATAATTAATTTGACTTAATACAAGTGAATCCTTCTTACTATCACTACAGTCCCAACCATTGGTTTACTCCATGTGTGAAATAACTGTTCTTTCACACAAAGGTCATGACCCATCATGAAAAAGAACTAGCTTGTTTCGTTTGCGATCTAATCTTATCAGTAGTGTCAATCAATATACCTACACTGACTGAAGTATAATTGACACTGATTACCATGATTATAAGTAAACGAAACAATTAGACATGTTTTTAATCATCCCTGAATTATCTCCAAATATTTAAAAGTAGCCAAATTTTGAAAGTGACTAAAGTTATAAATAATTCAATTCAATTTATTTTCTTAAGTATTTCATTCAGAAAATAGTGGAGTTGATTTATATTAAAGTTTTTGAAGTGAAGTTCCAAATTTGGCTGCAAAATCTGAAAAAAAAGTCACTTGCTTAGGCATGCTTTCTGGCTATACAGAGATTATTTTCTTTCCCTATCATAGAAGACTATTCTGAAGAGGATATTATCATGTTTCACTTTATAAATTTATATATAGAATTACAACAAGTTTTGCTATTGCTTTATACTTTAGAGTATGTAAAATACCACAGAGAGTACAAATAGCAGTGTTACACAGCCATATCCCCAGATAGATTATAAATTGGGAGTTTTTAGATCCTTGAGTGTTATTAACTATACCAAATCTGGATTGGTAATTATATGACTATCATTCTTTATTCAAAAATTTTATTTTTCTTCTGCACATTCAGGTTCTTTTGTCTTTAAACAAAGGACCAATGCTCACTGGAAATTGAGCATGAATATTATTAAATTTCATAACATTATTAATAAATTGTTTTCTGTAGTTTCTATGTGTGCCTTTGTGAAAACACTCTCCTTTCATCATTAGTTTGGAAGTGTATATATCATTGTAATAATAAATACTTTTGTTATAGGTTGTCAATTAATATGGCTCTTCTAGCCATAATTTTCTAAGTGATGTATCATAACTCTGGACTCCAGGACTGTGGCTATAATCTCATTTAGGAAAGTGTTTTCTATTACTCAATAAAGGTAGGATATAACTATCATTGGATTTATGTGCTTGATCACTATCTTTTTTTCCATTGTAAGTATAGTCTTCCAATAGACAAAAAGGTTACTTCTATCAAAGCCATTCTTGTGTATTAGAACCATTTCAGACAGCGAGAGAATGTCTAAGACTATTGGAAGAGCATTTTTCATCTCTCTGAAGTTTTGAACAATGAGACTAGACTACTAGAAATTGTGACAAAGATACTATGGGGCCGAGCAAGAGGAGCAGCATTAACGATCTATGAGACAGAGCAACAGCTGTGCCTCCCAGGACGTGATGGCAGAGCCCAAAGGACCAATTCTTGCTGATTAGTTGCTGGGTAAGGAGAGCTGTGCTTATGGACCAATGGCTATATCCTTACTGTTCACTGATGCTGATCTTTGGCAACTTGTTAACCCTCTTAGTAAATCCTAGTAAATTTTGAGTATTACCAGTGATTTCTGTGTGCAAGGAAGATGGCAAGTGGCATGGGAGAAATGGTTGGTGCCAGAATGCATAAAGAATGATGGATCCAGGAGGCATGTTGGATGTTTGCCTCATGGCAATAGGGAGGCCAGCAGGAGTCATCTATGTCCTCTATGCGGATTACTGCATTGTCTCAGGAATAGCTCATGTAAATGACTACTTTTATTGATGACCAAGGCAGTAATCAGAGCTTGAGACACTGCATTCCCATTTACTTTACTTTTGAACTAGATTATTTTTCACATGTTAGTTCTCTAAATGTATCATATGCCACAAACCAATGTGTATATTGTTGCATACAAACTTAAGCAATTCAATTTATTCAAATATTTATCATTTAATATATATTCATTCCACTGAATATACACATCTTTATCACTGAATATACATCTGAATAATTTTATTTTGCTTGAAAAATATCCTTCAGCATTTATTTCAATTGCTGCAGTTGTACTGGTGACATTCTAATTTAATATATGCATTCCTGAATTTTATCACAGTTTGAAAAACATTTTCACTGGGTAGGGATGTTTGTGAAGCATTTTTTTTTCTTTTTCAACCCTAAATATTTCTTCTGATTAATAAATTCTGGTCATTCCTCTTTCCTTGTTTTGTTTTTCAGTTGTGAAAACACAGAAATGACAATTACTACATACAACCTACTGATCACTGTTTAACTTATTTTTTTGTTTTATTTTTCGCAGAGTTATTGAATTTCTTTGATAGTCCCTTCACTTTAGAGATGCCTTAGCTTCTTTTACTCACTTCTCCATCTCTTCTTCTAAGGATAAAATTCAATTTATGTCATATAACTCTATTCATTTGGTATTCTCCTCTTCTCTTTTTGTCTTTTTGATGAAACTTTGAGTTAAGTATTACACTGCTAACTGTATAGACAATACTTCAAGCCTCTACTTTATGCAAGGGAGAAAGACTAGACTGTTTCAATACAGATTTAAAGTCGCAGAAATTCTATAAAGGGAAATGCCCTTGTGGCATGATGCTTACACTGTGGGCTCCCATCTGCAAGGTAGGTAGTTCGAAATCAGCAGCATCTGCAGGGGAGGAAATAACTAAAGAGTGCATTTTTACCGACTCAGCACCCCACGGAGGGTTGTGTGAAGCCAGCAGAAGTGACACGGTGGCAGAGTACAGATCAGAGGTGACTCAATGGCAGGGAGTGGGGGTTGGTTTAGTTTGGGGTTTGGGCTTCTCTCTTTGACTTTTCTTGTAAATACTTTATAGAAGTCTTCCAGCTCAGTGATTTCCTTCTGAGTTATGGAGAGTTAGATATGTTTTCAATACGTACTGTGAAATTCTTAACTATTTATTGTATATCTCAACTTTAGTTGTTATTCACAAATGGATACATTGTATATATATGTATAATTCAATTTATTCCTGATGTTTTTATCCCTCTGTGCATTTTATTCGAATTCCTGACATTTTCTCTTATCTCTCTGATCATTCTTATAGTAAAAGATTTAATGATGTGTTCTTTTGTTATTTTTCTTTACATTCTAAATATTGCTTATATTCACTCATTTAGGTTTGATTTTCATTGCCTCATGTATGACTTCCTATTATTGTGTTCAGTGTTAGGTGACAAAAGTCTATTCTATCTCCCAGTGATCGGATGAATAACAGAATGAGACAGACACTGCTGGGACCTGCTCGGTACTCACTAGAGTTCTCTTGTTAGAGTCCTTTTTTGTAGTTACGGTGGCAGCCTCTCTTGTCTAATGCCTTCCCCTATTATACTGCCCCTTTGGTCTACCAAGCAAGATGTCATTCTATAGATATGGCTCCCTCCTGACAACATATCCAAAGCACATGAGAGGAAGTCTTGCCACTCTTGGCTCTGAGGAGCAATTGAAAATACTATGGTGTATATTAGGCACATCTTAGTCCTTGTAGTTAATGCCCTGCTTTTCAATGCTTCAAAAAGTCCTGTGTGGCAGATTGACCAAATGCTCTGTCCCTTTTGATCTTGACTGCTGCTTCTATGTGCATTGCTTGTGGATCGAAGCACAACAAGCTCCTTGACAGGGAGGGTCACTTTTTCCCTCTGTGCTATCACGGCGCTGCACTTGGACCCAGTGGTGAGGATGGGGGTTTTCTTGACGTTGAGTTGTGATCCATCTCGAAGGCTGCAGTTCTTGATCTTCATCAAAATGTTCTTCGAGTCTCCCTCACTTTCTGCAAGCAAGGTTGGTTACCTGAAGATATTATCACACATTTCCACATATTCTGTGTCTTGAAAACACAGAAATGTGTTCTTTCTGAGTGCCCTGTAGGACCACGCTTTCACCTCAGACTATGATTGAATTCTACTTTCTCTCTTTCACAGTTCTAGCTATTGGTAGCAATTTAGGTGTTCTGTTTACTTGTAAACACAGCATGTCATTTCTAGTTTTGCTGTTTACTTGAATGCACAAGTGCAAAGGAGTACACACATGCACACCCGACTGCGTGTGTGTGCACACATGTATTCAGAAGTCAATGCCAAATATCCTTATAGTTTCCCTTCGAGGGGTAAAAGTTAGTGTATGAGGATCTACACCAGTTCAAAATGTACCCATCTTAAAATGGTTACAGCGAATGAAGAAAATGTTCTAAAATAATTTATGATGATGATTGCACAAAACTTTTAAATTATTTGAACCATTGCATGATATATGAATCATATGTCAAAAAATTTTAAAACTGTGACTATATCACAAAAAAACTTTAAAATAAGGCTATATTTTCTTACACCAGCAATTCAGATTTCAATTTATTTTTCAGACAGATACAGTTCAACCCACAACCACTATATTATGCATACTTAATGACACCTATTTGCAAAAATATTTTAAGCCATAGAACAATGATGGAAGATTTTTAAAATACTGCTGCCAGTTTCTGGGTGTAAAAGCAAGGTGGACTCATCACTGAAATCACAGCAAAGTTGTTTGCTTGTTTGATAGGCTGGGTTTTTTTTGCTTGACTGTGTGTTTGTTTTCTTTGACCACCCCCACCCCCGTGGCACAAGCCTCTCAATTGCCAGCACAGGGTTCATAGCCCAAGACTATAAACTGGGCCGTTCATTTGTGTGGAGCTACTTTCACAGGGGTCTATGCACTCCTCAGGTTTCTCTTGCTGGTGCGAGCTACCCAAGAAATGCCTGCCAAAATGGTAAATGGACTTTGATGCTTTCTTGTAATTTTCCAGGAAATGTAGGTAAGGGTTTTTCATGAGCCTTTTAGCTTTCTGATTAATCTAAGGAGATGTTTTCAATATTTGCCTAGCTTTCCTAACTGTCATCAGCAAGACTGCTGGTTTGCACTACCAGAGACACAAAATGTACAGATGTTACATTTCTAGAAAAGCTCAGAAGGAAAATCAGTATAAAAGGAAATTTACATGGAACTCATGTTAAAAAGACTTAATGTAACTAAGACATAAGTTTTCCTCTAGTTCATGAAACATTAAGAAAATCTAAATAAAATTTACGCTATTCTTTTACATAATTCAAAATATAGACCTGCATGTTTTGCGAAGAATCTCCCTTTCATCCTACCTATCTGGTATTCTACTGGAATACTTAGATGCATTAGTACAAGAAAATAAAATTAAAGACATACATAATAGAAAGAGTACAATTTCTGAAAACTTCTGATTTTAAAAAATACCACAAAGTAGGGGGCTTTTTAGAACAGATATTTATGGTTCTACAGTTCTGGAGGCTAGATGCCTAAGTTCAGAGGACTATCAGAAAAACCAACAAACACAACCATGCAGTCAATACCGATTCATCTTAATCCTATAGGACAGGGTAAAGCTTGCTCTACTGGTCTCCAAGACTATAGATCTTTATGGATGTAAAAAGTCTCATCCTTACCCAAGAAATTGCTGATGGTTTTGAACTGCTGAACTTGCAGTAGCAGCCCGAACGTATAAACAGTCCATCAACAAGGACTCCTTAGGGTGTTGTCAATGGCTCTAGACAAAAACCCATTAGTGCTAGCCTTAGGTACTCCTGGACTTGTATCTATAGGATAGCTCCATTGTCTACTGGTAATTTTCCATCTCTCTTTCTTAGGCTTCTTTCCTCTTAAATAAACCACTATTCGGATTAAAGGAAGAATACCCAAACCTTATATGAATTCATTTTATCTGAACCTAAAGCATGTAAAAGGCTTGATTTTAAAACAAGATCATATTCAAAGGTACCAAGGCTTATGAATTCAACATATATATATATATATATATATATATATATATATATATATATACTTCCCTCTGTTAGATGAAAATGAAAATGGGGGTTCTGATCATGACTAATAATAGAACATTCAATGGCTTCATGGAACCAGTAGGAAATCCAATAAGATAAGAGAGAACAATTCCTGAATTTAAAATGGAACACATAAGTGATGCAGAATACAAGGGTATAAAAGCTAATGTATTTTGCATATAGTGCTAAGTAAAACCACATTACTATCTAGATCCAGTTCATGCACAGGTTTATTCTAAGAAAGATGTGTGTCTGTGATCAATGGATAGCCACAGACAAGTTCTCTGTTTACTACAGTAATTTGGGCTAATTCTCAAAACCAACTAACTGCCATTGATCCAATTCAAAATTATAGCAACCTTAAAGGACTAAATTTAACGTTCCCTATAGATTTGCAATACTTAACAGGAGTACAAAGTCTCTTTTTCCTCCCTGGAAGCAGCTGGTGGTTTTAAACTGCTGACCGTGAGGTTGAAAGTCTAATAAGTAACTCACTAAACCACCAGGGGTGCTTGTAGGCTCATTACGGTACTTTCAAAAATTAAAAGAAATGAAAAATGAAAAGGATAATTTTTGTGTAATGACAAAATGATCATGAGATCATCATGATTTTAAAGTATTGAACAAAACCAAGTGATAATGTTCATTTCCAAGCCACAGCAGCTTTGCAAAAGTATATGGGAATCCTACACTATGTAAAACATCAATGGAGTTATCATTGTAAAGATGGTCAGGGAGACCTCAAATTTTAGCCAAGCTCAATGAATGAAGAAATTGTGAGTAAAGTCCAGAAGCTAGTGAAAGAAGACTTTCAAATTATCATTGATAAACTAGTTACTGAAATTGAAGTCTCCCGTGTCTTGATATTTACAATCTCCAGTGACGTTATTGACCTCAGTACATGCTCAGCTCAAAGGCTGCCAAAGCATGCACAGTGATGAGTAAGCATGAAGAGCTTCCAACAGTCTCGTAAGCATGGAGTTAATGAAGAAAAAAATTGATGGAGTGAATTGCAATGAAGTAAAACTCATGGGTTTAACAATGTGATAAAGAGAGTTGAGTCCAATTAAAATAATGTATTCCCAGGTGCAAGGGAATAATATGTGTTCTAATACTGATGGCGAGGAGTAGATACCTCTTATTGATGTGCTTAAACAATTGAACTATTGAACTGTATCTGAGATGAATTACTGAAAGGTGAAGGGTGGTTGACTGTGGAGTATAAGGGGGAAATATATGTGTGTGTGTATACACACACACGGAAGTAGATGAACTAAAGTGAAAGAGGGAGAAATGTGGGGTAAATATATATATATATATACACACACACACATATATATATATATATATATATATATATATATCCTGCCTCAATAAAAGAATGGTTTGCTCTAATAATGTGGCATTGTATAATATCTTCCTGACACAATCGCTGAAGACAAAACTGGGTGCATAAACAAATGTGAAGAAAGCTGATGGTGCCCACCTATGTGTCTAGGGGCTTAAAAGCTTGCAATTAAACAGATGGCCATCTAACAAGGAAGCAACAAAGCTCATGTGGAAGAAGCACTCCAGCCTTTCTGTACATGAGGTGTGGATGAGAAGAGGTATCAGAGGTATAAAGTCACACAACCAACTTGATGTGAAGGGGCCTGGATGCAACAGAGACCCAAAACTCACATGCAAGGTAAATGGACAGGCCCTTTCAGAAGAACCACCTGGAAAGGATGATAAGTCCAGAGGGTGGTATGCAAGTGATGAATCACATAACTATTTGCTAGTTCTTTAATGTTTCCTCACCACAATATTAAGGCTGTTATTTGTTTTACCCATTCAATCCTGTAAAAATTTCATATGTTCATTTGAATATTTAAGATTGCTCAGTACATGAAAGTCAAGATAGATAACCCTGCAGAAACAGTAACAAGAGTATTGGTTCCCTGAGGGTATAGGAAGAGGGGTTGGGGATAGGAATGGGAGTGGGAGTGGATAACATTAAGGATTGTATAACTCCAATAGATGGGATTGAATAACAGAATTGTTTATGAATGAATATATGCGATTGAGTAAGATATGAGAATACCATTATTTTAAAAAATATTACCTTCCTCAGGACCTCCAGAAACAGTTTTAAGGCACAATCATCAACTCAGGAAGTGATGGTGATTAATTTTTGAGAGTTCAAAGGAGCAATCTTGATAGACGTTCTCTAAGAATACAATATAATCATGAAATTTGGGTGGGCATAATCATGGAATTTTATAAGAAATAAGTTTAAAAGAAAATTTGAAACCTGTATCAATGAGTAAATGACCAGGAAGTGTCTACATCAGAAAAAAATTTCAATAAAAATAATGTATTTGTCAATTCTTAGAGTAGCTAGAACTGTCCTATGAACATTCCATTGATAAACCTATCCCATCCTCCTGCCGGTCTTGATATTGCCCTATCACTGCAAAGTTAAAAGACAATATTAAAATGAAATGATTTGAGTACTTGGAAGATATCAAAAGTGTAATATTTACATGATGTATGTTCAAGAGCATAGGTTCTTGGGGAGGATGGTTAGAGATAGAATCATTCTCTTAAATGTGTACATCTAGATGAAAAGCTTTAGAAAATGTCTTCCTATTTTGATATTTTTACTTCATAAACCATAGCCAAATTCACTCCCCTCATGTCTATGTTGGTTCACAGGACCCTACCAGAAAGGGTAGAACTGCCTGGGTGGGTTTCTAATGCTGCAATCCTTCACGAGAGTAGAAAGTCATCCCACTTTCTCCCCAGGTTCCTCCCACTGAGCTGGTGGTGCTTTTGAACTGCTGACGTTGTGCTCAGCAGCCCAAAGCAGAAGCACTATGCTATCAGAGCTCCCTAAAGGGTCCCATAGTTAAATCCAAATGTTCCTTATATTCTCTCCCCCATGTAACAGTGTGTTGTGCTGTGGGAACTCACGTGTTGATGTGATGCTGAGAACTAGTGGCACTTCAAATTCCAGCAGAACTGCTATATGAGGAGAGACCAAAAAAAGGAACCTGGCAATCTCTTTTTTAAAAAGTCAACAACAACAAAGAAACCTTAGGAATAGCAGCATAGCATTGTCTGATAAAATGTAAGAAGATAGTACCTTAGGTTAGAAGAGACTCAAAATACAACTGAAGCATAGCTTTCTCATCAGAGTAGAGTCATTCTTAATAAATTTGTTGGAAAAACATTATTTGCTCATGTGGACTAACTCAAGAAAGAGCCGCAAGCGTCCATTAGTTTGCAGAACATGGAATGTGGGAAAAATGAATTAAGAAAAATTCTGTCATCAAAAATAAAACAGGATATTGGTACCTAAAAATCAAAATACTAAGCAGTAATGAGTCTGCATATTGGTATCAATCATGAATTAGGCAATAACATGATCTATTTTATCAAGAATGACAAAAAGTAAAAGTGTAGTATTTATGTCAATAAGAACATTTCAGGTTACATCCTGAGATACAACACTAGACATGATAAGATAAAATCCATAAACCTATAAGGAAGGAAGATTAGCTGATGTGACTATTTTTAAACTTTATCACCAATCAATGCCAAAGTTAAAGAAAGTGAAGATGTTTATGAACTTCAACATTTTCTGAAATTGATCAAACAAGCAATCATGGCATAATAATAACCACTGATGATTGAAATGGGATCATTAGAAATAAGAATAAGGAACAACAGTTGAAATTTATGTCCTTGGTGAGAATGGATACCAAATATTGTTTGACAAACTTTTACAAGACGAATGAATTACTCATAGAATATCTTTTTCCAACAATAAAAGCATCAGTTATATGAGGAAAAATAAAAGTGCATTACTAGAGTTTGAGTTCATTTCAGACAGACATGTTTAAACATGACTCTGCAATTACTGAATGGATACATTCCTTCAGTAATATATTTGGCTTAAGCCTCCTTAGAGTTCTATCTTAAAAGCTTGCTTTCAAACAAACAGCCATCAACCAAGTCCACAAGGAAGAAGTAGACCAATACAAGTGACTGAAGGATTTAAAACCATATAATCTGAATCCAACAGAGAGACAATATCAAAGCCTAAATTGTAAGAACCTGGTTTACAGAAGGCTATGAATGACAGACAGTGAGAGCCCAAGATACTTCTGAGGGATCTACAAAGGAAATATGCCTCTGGTAATTTCCCTCTATCTAGAATAGAAGGATAGGAGAAAAGAGGTTATCAAATAGAATGCATTGGAGAGATGACTACAGATGATCAAAAGGATAAACCTGGTCAGAGTAGCTAAAACCTTGTCAGGTGCGTTAGTCTGGGTAGACTAGAGGAACAAATTTCAGAGACATGCATATGGATATAAGGAAAGGGTTGATATACAAAAGGAATATGACACTAAGAAGTCATCCCAATCCAGTCCAGTACGAAGTCATAAGTCCGATATTAACCCATATGCCCGAAATCAGTCTACAAAGTCTCCTCCCAACTCACAAAGTCACAGGTCAGTGGGTGCAGAATTCTGGGGCTGGCAGAGCCCTCACTTCTAGGGCTCAGATCCATCAACAGCATGCGTTCCAGCTTCAGAGGTCTGGCTCCCTCAGGGCAAAGCCGTGTGGTCTCTCCGCTGGCTGCGCCAGCTTCTTAGACGCTATCATCTTGTCTTTTCCATGATTCATCGCCTCTCACAAACTGCCAACAACTGGGGAAGATAGCTTCTCATCTTCACGAGGGAAATACCTCGAGATTTCCAGATGTCTAAAGAGAAAGCCATGCCCACATAGAGGCCTCATTGGCTGCTCAATGGTAATCTCCAGATTTAACAGGCTAGACTCCACCCCTACATTTCAATCATAAAATTAACATAAGCACCTGACTGCCACATCAGATGTTCCCCCTTCTGATGTATGCTCTGATCTAGGTCTGCTCTGGTGTTTGACATTTTGTGTATTTTGTTTTGTTTTGGGGATTTTTTTGTACATATTGCGCTTTATTTTGGTTGTGTTATGTCAGTATTGGTAACTTTTTGGAGTTTTTAAAATGTTTTTTTTTTCTGTTTTTCAGTATATGAAACCTAGAACTGATGAACCTACAGAAGTATCAAGTAGAATAAGAGTTTCTGGGGGGTACAGTGATGGTGGGGGATGAGGGTATAAAAGGAAGCTGATGTCAAGGAGTACAAGATAGAAGAGAGTGTTTTGAAATTAATTGTGGAAGCAGTTGTACAATACTGCTTGATATGATAACTATCGAGTGATATTGGTATCTGTATTAACTTAGAATAAAATGGTTTGGGGGGGATATTTTCCATCAAAACATTGCATTCTGAGGGAATCTACTAGACCAGCTATATGAAAGGTATGCAGACAGGAGGGCAGTGACTGTTTTATATTGGAATTCCAAAGGAATAAAGTTGGTAGACTTTCTCAAAATATACAAGATGTTCATGAGGAGGAGTTTTATGAAAATGAGAAGCATTGATGGAAACAATGTCAGGAAAATTGGACTGAGGGATTCATTTCCATGAACAATGCTGTTTTTCATTCTTCTGGGGGTATAAAGAGCTCATCTATGAGAATTTATTGAAAAAACTCATCCCATCCATCCTGCAATTCTGAGCTAGTCTTTTCACTCTTTCTTTAATCCCCAAACTTAATGAATGTTTTAAATGAGCATTATTTGAGTCCCTTGACTATGTCCAAACTGCCATTGTCATGTAGCACAAATGCATCAATTTTCCAATTCTTCTTATTCATTGTTCACTTTTAACAGAGATATGACTCATTTGGTAACATCAGGGCTTACATCAGGCATTCCATAGTTTTTGAAGTGACACCACTGCTCTTTAACATGTCAAAGAGGTCTCCTACTTCAGATTTCTTGACAGCTGTTTACATCGATATTGATTGCAGATCCAAATAAAATAATACCCTTGACAACTTCAAATGCTTTTTTCATTTATCATGATATTGTATTTTGGTGCAGTTTTGAGGCCTTCGTTGGTTTCTTTATGTTGATTTTCATCAATTTGTACTTCAGTTTCTGTTTACACAAGAGGAAGCAAGCAAGATTGTGTAATTTGCATATCTCAAGATGTTAATGATGCTGCGTTCTTGTTCTTCATTTATTCTAGCTTCTTGGTTCATTTGCTCCACATACAGATTGAATAAGTAGGGTGAGAAGCTTTGTCCCTGATGTTCACCTTTAGAAACATTTTTTTTAAGTTGTCATCTTGTTTTGTTCAGATGACTACCTTTTCATCTATACACAATTAATTTCCCATACTTTGTTATGATATAAAATTGAAAGAGTTTGCATAGTCAATAAAACAGAAGTAAATATATTTCTGGCATTTTTTTTGCTTCTAGCCAAGACCTATCTATTGTCAGTAAGGATATATCATTTGCTATATAACCTCTTCTGAAATTCACTTGAGTTACCAGCTACTCCCTATTGTACTTCTGAAACTATTTTTGAACTACATCCAGTAAGATTTTGCTTGCATGTAATACTAATGATACTGTTCAATAAATTTCATATTTTTATGATATTTTAGGAAGGAAAATAGAAGGAAAATGATAAATCTTAAAAATGGAGATGATATTCACACTGTAAAATATACTTAAATAAAACAATTCACCCCATTAACCAAATGATATGTTTACTCAATAGATAAGTTAAAGCAAGTATTAAAAATTATACATAATTAATGATAAAATGTCTTAGGGAAATCCAAAGTGCAGTAGTTGTTCAATGCTATTATATGAGGTACAAAATTTTTTTAAAAGGTCACCATTATTCTACGAAAGTCTCTATCTTAACTTTGAACTAGCATTGGATTAAGTAGTTGGTCTGACCTTCCTAATTTTAATTTTATATACTATTCTATCACATCAATTAAAACAGGCATATTGAAGCTCATGCTTCATATTTATCTCTGCTAGTAAATTATCTTGTGAATTTTAACTGAACACAATTGTAACATAGTGATTAAAAGTATAGATTAATACTATTTGGAATCAAATTCACACTTCAAAGAGTGATATTTTGGAGAAGTTGTTGTTTATCTTATTTGTGATTTACTTAACTCAATTCTAGTATGAAATAAACAATATTATATTGTCATATGCATTATGAGCTTAATACATGTGAAATATTTAAATCAAAACATAGTAAATGTCAGTACATGCTGTCAGTTATCATAATTTTATTTTACCTTCTATTCAATGTCAGTTGAATGAAGATTCTTTTAATGACTATCTGCTAAACACATGAGGAATGAGTCGATCTATGTATAGTGTCAAAGAAAAAAGTAAACTCACTGCCACTGCATCAAGACTGACACAGCAATTTGTCTTTAGATTTCTGAGACTACAACTGTTGGGAGTAGATTGTGCAGTTGTTGTTGTGTTGTTGTTGTTGTTGTTGTTTTCCCTTGGAGCTGCTGGTGGTTTTAAACTTCTGACCATGAGAATTGCAACCCTTTTCATAATCATGAAGCCATCAGAGCCAACATGTAAATAAATAGCTAAATTCACTTCTATGCTATGCTAGATTATTTATGTATGCAATAGAAATTGGGGGATGGGAATAAAATTCAAAATGCAAAGGCAATATCGCACTTGAAATATTACATAAAATTAACAATTAACTTATTCGTAGAAAATAAACTCATAAAGTGTTTTCAGAAAAGTCTACAGACGACTAAATAACATGCTTTTAAATAATGTAAATAGTCAAGATGTTATCCAAGTAGAATCACCTACTTGACACTCCTGCTGTCAGACCAGAAAATTAAAAGGCAAGAAAGCCAATGCTGGGAGGCTGTGCACTCAAAATATACTCAATGTACTAGTGTCCCATTCAGAGTTCCCACATGGATTTTTACCCATGAAGCAAGTCAGGAATACACTGAAACACACTGTCTGCCAGCAGGCTCCACTGACTTCTCAGCGGGTCCAGTACAGTGTCCAATATTTCTTACCCTAGTCCTGCAATGAACATTAATGACCCAAGAATGCTGTATAAAAGTGGTCATAATCTGAGGGTCATAGACAACCTCCCAGAACTAGCCATAAGACTTCACACCTAAGTTCTGCAAGCAGTTAGCAGCCCTGAACTTGTAGATTAGGGCTGTGCAACTCCCCAGCAAGAAAACAAGGGACTACATCAGCCATCCCCTTCCCACTTCTCTCCCGCTTCATGCTTGCCAGTTTGGGTAATGATAAGTAATTAGACAATAATTTGCATCTATTGAAGAGCCCCTGAGATATATACCTGTGACAGAACTCAGTTCCACAGAGCACACCAGATATATGGAGAGACACAGGATACCAGCTGAGGAAAAATTCAGATTGAGTGGGCCCCAAACCCTCTCTGCCAAACTGGTCTAACCTCCCTGGAGGACCATAAGGCCAACCCCAATACCAGGGTGCTCCACGAGCCCTTTAGAAAAAGGGGTGATACATTTTTTTCTTGCTAAAATTCTTTCAATTCCAGGGTAGGACCCTTTGTGCAACTCTGAAATTAGCTGCAGAAATATGACCATTGGTATCTATGAGAATAACAAGGTAGACAGAGCTAAACTCCAAAGTACTATTTAGGATTTCTAACATAACAAAAATGAGAAAGTACCTACCATTCTTTGAAAGGATGACAACCCATACCAGATCACCAGCCAAGCAACAAGCCTGCCCCAATCTGTCCACGGCAAACTGGTAGTCCCCATCTTCACCTTAATCTCGGAGTCCTCAGAGACTGGTAGTCCCCATCTTCACCTTAGTCTCTGAGTCCTCCTACCCAAACCACTGAGTCACCACTGCATCCTGCCTACATAGCAATCTGACTCACCACCATAATATTCGACAGGCAACCCTCGCAAAAAACTTTATAAGTCACACAGAGATAGAACTCAAGAATTCTTGGTTTCCCAGAAACCAAGGCATCCAGTTCTTCCAAAATGGCACACAAACAGCAGCATATGGCAACACTCGCTACAAGAAAGACAAAACAGAACATCAGGGTTAACAGTGCTCATAGAAGAAATAGAAATGGATCTTACACACACACACACACACACACACACACACAAAATCTTCAGAAGACTCCTTAGAGAAGCACGGGAAACAAGGGAAGCATAAAAAAATAAGGACACAATGATAAGGGAGATTAAGTCCACAATAAAAGGGATAAAGTCCACACATCAAAGGGAAATACAAGTGCTAATGGATGAGATAACAGAAACTAGACACAAGATCTTGTATCTCACAAACAGACTAAAAGAGGCAAAGAATTGTAACAGTGATATCAGGGACTATTAGGAAGACTTGAGCAAATGGGAAAACTTGCAAGCATGATAATCAAAGAAGCAGAAGAAAATCTTTAATCAAAGACAGATGCTATGAAAAGTAACAATATTCAAATAATTGGTCTACTAGAAAAAGACACAGTAATGAAGTCAACAACTAAAATAGCAAGCGGATTTCTGGAAGCAAACATCCGCACCTTAATGAAAGAAATTCAGACACGCATACAGAAGGCAATGAGTACACCAATTAGACTAATCCCAGGGAAGAACTCACCCAGGCATATAATAGTTAAATTATCTAAATACAAGGGAAAAGAGAGAAATTTAAGAGAAATGAGAGAGAGAAAAAAGTCACATATAATGGTGTTCAAGTAAGAATATACTCAGACATATCATTAGAAACCATGAAGTGAAAGAGAGTGGAGTAACATCTTTTGGAAACAGAAAGAAAAAAAAAACCTGCCCAAGAAACCTCTACCCTGCCAAACTCTATTAAGAGAGATGGTGTGGTAAGTCTTCAAAGTAGAGGAAAAGCTCAAAGAAAATGTCATAAGATACCCAACCCTGCAGAAAATCCTGACTGACTTGCAATGACAAGAAGACCAGCATACATCAAGTGCAAGCCAAAGACCACTATATAGCCAATTCCACTCAGAAATCAATACACCAATAACAATTAACAAGATAATGTGGCTTCAGAAGTACAATATAACAGCAGTGAATCCACAGATCATGTTAACAACTTTGAATGTCATTGGACTCAATGCATTCATTAAAAGATAAAGGTGACCAGACTGGCTCCGAAAACATAACCCATCAACCTATTGTCTGCAAGAGACACATATTAAGGTCCAGAAAAATATAGACTAATAATAAAAGGCTGATGAAAAATATACCAGACAAAGAGCAGCTTAAAAAAAGCAAGGGTTACAATGAAAATCTCTGACAAAATTGACCTGAAGGTGCAAACCATTACAAGAGGCAAGGAGGGATTGGGATGGCACTATATAATGCTCAAAGGATCAGTAAACCAGGAAACAGTGAACTTAATAGATATTTACCCACACAACGATAGACTCAAACATTTTTTAACCTAGTCAAAAGAAAAAAAATCACAGAATCACCGATCATAGTAGGCGCCTTTAATACACTATTGGATAAAAATTGATCATTGAAAAAGAAGCTTAGCAAGGAGACTACAAAGCTAAATGCAACAATTAGGAAACTGCCCCCGATAAAACATTTCTGGAGACATCCACACAAATTCAAAAGAAATTCACCTTCTTTTCAAGTACATATGGCTCATTTCTGAAGATAGAATCTGAGTACATTCAAACACAGGATTTCTCAGACATTCTTCTGAGAACATCATGGCGTAAATATGGAATACCAATAAATGGATGACCAGAAAAGCAAGGGCAAACAGCTGGAGGATAAATGATGATCTTCCATGAGTGGTTCTTGGGACAGAACTGAGAAGAGTTTTGGAAGTTTCTAGAAGCTGATGAAAATGAGAACACAACATACCCAAACCTAAGGAATACAGCAAAAGAATATTCAGAGGTAGTCTGACAGTAATAAGTACATGTATGAAAAAGGAAGAGACTTATGACAGATAATGCTATAGCAAAATCTCAAACAACTGTAACAGAGTCAACAGAATAAGTCCTCCAGTAACAATAACTACAAAAAGAAATGATAAAAATAAGGGCAGAGTTAGATCAATATGAAAATAAGAGAACTAAGCAAAAAAAAATCCATATAGCAAAAATCTGTTTTTTTGAAAGGACCAACAGGATAAGGGATAAAACAGTAAATTACCGCAGACCTCAATGAGTTAATAGTATAATCAAAAAGTACAATGAAAGTCTGTCGTTTAGTAAATTCAACAATATGGAAGACATGGACAGACACTTGAAAAAACTATCCTCCCTGGGTTATCCCAGAAAGAGTTCAAGAGTTCAATAGGCCCATAGCAAAAGAAGAAATCGATATGGTTATCAGAAAACTGTCAACAAAATTTTGCCAAGCATTCAAGGAAGATTTGACATTGATTCTCCACAAATTATTCCAGAGCATAGAATAGAATGGCAAACTATCACACTTATTCTATGAAGCTAGTATAACTTTGATTCACAAACAGGGCAAAGATTCCACAGAGACAGAGAACTGCAGACCAATATCTCTGATGAACAGAGATGCAAAAATCCTTAACATAATACTGGGCAATAGACTACAAATGTGTATAAGACATATCATCCACCATGATCAGTTAGGATTCATCCCAGGGATGCATGGAAGATTTAACATCCAGAAATCTATCAATATTTTGCACCAGATTGAAAAGAAAAAAAGTACAAGATGGACATGATATTATTGAGAGATGAGTAAAAAGCATTTGACTCTATTCAAAATCCATTCCTAATTAAGACACTCAAGATGAAAATAATGGAAGAAAAATATCTCAATTTAAAGTCAAAGGTCAATGGCATAGTCACTGGAGAAAAGATGAAAGCAATCTCACTGAAAAAGCAAACCAGACAAGGATTTCCCTTGTACCTCCTTCTAATCAACTTCTTACTGGAGGTCCTAGCTAACAATATAAGACAGCAGAAGGGCACTAAGGACGTCTAATTCAGAGAAGAGCAGGTGAAACTGTCACCATTTCCAGATGACATGTTTCTATACATTGAAAATTCCAAAAGTTTCGCAACAGGAGTATTGGTAGTAATTGAGGACTATGGAAGTCTGGCAGGATATAAGATCAACAAACAAAAGGCCTAGTGATTTGTTATATACATTGTATATACATGGAAAAGGAAATCAAGTAGGCATTATCCTTTGAATAGGCAAGAAAAAAGGAAATACAGAGATGTATATTAAAGGGAAAAAAACATACAAAGAAAACTATAGGACCCATCCACAGGAAACCAAAAGCGACCTCCATAAATGAAAGTATATCCGTGATGATGGATCAGAAGATTCAATATAGTAAAGATATCTACCTTACCTATGGTGCTTTATAAGTTGAACGCTGTCCTGATTCAAATTCCAACAACCTTCTTCAAATAATTGAAAAAAAAACTTACCACCAATTCCATAGAGAGAGGGTAGAAGCACAGAATTATCAGAGAATTCCCCATGAAGAAGGACAGATTTGGAGAATTCCTTTTACCTGACTTTAACATCCTACCCACATGGAAGCAAACCAAGATGGGAAAAGAGAGAGGGATGATCTAGACTTCATATTGGCACACCATGCCTAAAGGAGGACTTCCTTGCAATGAAATGCTAAGGCACAGAGAGAACTATAGGACCAACAATAGCTCCAGACAAGATGTAACCACACTGGAGCATATGGTTTGAGAGGACAATTCTAGAGGCATATGAGTGATCAGCAACAGGAGCAAAGCAAAATCACAAAGCCCCTGAAGAGGCCCCCAAATAGACTTCAGTCTAGGAGGAACAGTTCACGAAATTTCCCAAGCACCAGCAGGGGGAGACAGTCATTAATGTCAGTAGACAGACCTGGAATTATATTTGCTTTTTTTTTTTCTTTTTTTGTCTTTGTTTTTCTTCAACCTTTTGTTTCTTTTTGCTTGGTATATGTTATTGTTAGGTTGCCTATTTATATAAGATAGATATGAGAAGCAAACTCAAGAAGAAAGCTATAGAATTGATAGTCCTTGAGAGACTGGAAGAAGAAATAGGTGGAAGAAGGGAGCAGTGGGAAGGCAATGCCATAGACAGGGGATCAACTAGGGAGTTTAAATCAACAACGAAGAGGATGTAGAGATCCTGGGGTGTAGGTACAACAGCAATCTAGCTGAGAGGAACTACTAAGAGGTGAAAGTAGGGTAAGTGTGATGGTGGGGAAGAAGGAAGGTAAAAGGAAACAGAGGAAAAATCTAGGAAGCAAAGGTATGGATAGAGGTATTTATACACTTAGGTGTGCACATGTGCAAATACATGATTTCATAAAAATAGAGGTATTGGCCTATGTACATATATTTATATGATAATACACTGAGGTACTGGGCAGACTTTAGGCTCTTCTCATGCCCTCCCTTAATGCAGGAACACTTTTTTTCTAACAACCTAGCATTCTGTGATGATCAACCTCCTGCCATAATCATTGATGACAAGCAAATGAATAAAGCAGCTAGTGCCTGCATTGGTAGTTACATAAAAGCGGTTGTCAATTTGAGACTTACAAGTGAAAGGATAGAGGTTAGCCTGTCAATTAGGTCACAGTTTAATGACCTCCTTTGGTGCAAAGAATCTAAATAGCTCATTGGAAGCAGAGCATACACTCAGTACCTGTGAGACAGGTTGAGAAGTCACTTGGAGACAGCCTGTTGGCAGCCAGCACTTCGAAGATAGAGAAGCCACATCGAGACCCCTGCCAGCACTGAAATGCTTACACTGCCATGGTATCCACAAACTTCCCACTCATAATTCTGTGACCATCCTGAATTTGGCATCATTGCATGTGTTTTGCGACTCTGGAGATGAATTTATAGATTGGGATCAGACATAGAGGCTAATACTGGACTTATGGACTTGATCAGCTCTGGACTGGGATAGTTTCTCAATAATTCAATTGCTCTTGTATATAGAGGTATTTCTTATACACTTATGTCTATGAATCTGTTTCCCTAGTGCACCCACATTAACACATCCAGCTATCAGAAGATTTAGTGTCTTGGTTCTTAAAGGCTTCAAGTTAAACAAGCAGCTTTTAGCAGAGAAGCAACGAGTCCACATGAAAGAATCACACCAGTCTGTGCAATCATGAGGTATCACCTGGACCAGGTAGTAGGCATCAGAAGACCCCAAAACAATGAATAAAAGATATTGTTGACAAAGAAGAGGGTCAGAAGGTGTGCATAAGCAAATGTGGTAAAGAAAGTTGATGGTGACTACCTATCGAAAGATAGATCATCTTAAAGGCTTGATGGTAAACAAGTGGCCAACTAGCTCAGAAGCAACAAAGCCAACATGGAAGAAGTACACCAGGTTGTATGGACACAAGGTATCAAAGAGATCAGGCATTAAGCATCAAAGAACTTAAAGTTATATCATTATAAATGAGGGGGAGTATAGATTGGTGACCCAAAGTCCATCAATAGGTAAAGTTACATCCCCTTACAGAGAGGTTGTGTGAAGGAGATGAGTCAGTCAGTGTAGAGTGCAGCTACAATGAAATATGCAACTCTATTTCTTAAATGCTTCCTTTCCCTCACTATCCTGATCCCAATTCTACCTTATAAATCCCATTAGACAAGATTATGTACACTGATAAAAACAGGAACCAGAAACATAGGGAATCCAGGACAGACGATCTCTTTAGTACCAGTGGTGAGTGCAGCGATACCAAGAGGATGGAGGGAAGGGAGACTACAAAGAGGGAACCTATTATAAAGATCTACATATAACCTCCTCCCTGGGGTGCAGAAAATGGGAGAGTGGGTGAAGGAAGACATCAGACAGTATACCATATGAAAAATAATAATAATTTATAAATTATTAAGGGTTCATGAGGGAGAGGTGAGCAGGGAGGAAAAGGGAAGTTGAGGAGCAAATACCAAGGGCTTAAGTAGAAAGAAAATGTTTTCATAATGGGAATGGCAAAAAATGTGTTTTGCCTACAGTGAATGCATGTATAGATTGGGAAAAGAGTTGCATGAGTTTCCAATGAAATGATTAAAAAAGAGAAGAAAGGAATTCCAAGAGAGAATGCATGAGAGCTTAAGCTAAGGCAACCGTGGTGCGATGGAAGTGAGCTGACAGATATTCAGAAAGTAAAATTGAAGGGACTTAGCAATGGTTAGTTGGTATGTGTGTGAGTGAATGAGAGGTGAGAAATGTCGAGGATTATCCAGAGGGTTTTATAAGTTAGAAAGTGTGAAGGTGTACATGATACTTCACCTCTCATCTTTCTACATGAACATGCCTCTAAGTAAAGTGACCAGGTTTTCAGCGGGACAACATTGACTGGGGGGGAGGGGGATTCTTGATTAAAAATTTGGTCTATGTGGAGCAATAAAATTTTTCATAGAATGCAAAATAGTATTTTAATATGTTTATTTTAAATTTGAAACGTGGTGGGACACGGGACAAATGTTAAAAAGTGGGATGTCTGGTCACCTTATTGAAAGTTGGTCTGAAAGTCATTTGGATGACTGTACAAGCCTTCCTAGTGTGACAGTGTGTGGCAGAGAAGAGTCAATGCAGAAGAAAGAATGGAGAGTCAGAGCCCTGAGACTCAACACGCAGTGAGTAGGGAGAAGAAGAGGAAACTGAGAAAGGAAAGGGGAATGTTTGGGCAAAGTTGTTTGTTCCTTATGCAAATGGAACAGGACCACCATCTTCCATGATTCAAGGAAGGCTCACAAGAAAATGTTGATGGCTCAACCATGGGAGATGATGAAGCAGTGGCTGGCTTGACTCTCCACCTAAGATAAAATGGACACTTCACCCCTGCTGAAATACAGCAATCTACAAAATAGAAGTTACTCCTTATTCCTGACATTATCCCCCCTCTCTTCTCCATAAACAGTATATGTGGTGTATTCTTTGTATGCACACAAATACTTGTAAACTGTCCTTGTGTGTAGAGACCAGTCATGAGATTCAGGCTACATGACAGGAAGTGTATATAAACCTGTCTTGAATAAAGTTCTAAACCCTGAAGCAACTGTGCTGCAGAGTCCCCTGTGTACCCCCCGCCCCCCAAAAATATATAAAGAAAGAAAAATAAAGAGGCATGTCGGAACAGAGACCCAAACCCCATCTGTTGACAATGAGATATCTCACAAAGGGGACACAGGAAAGGTTGAGTCAATCAGGGTGCAGGACAACACTGATGAAGCATATGATCTCCTCTGATTCCTTCAGACTTCTTCATCCCCCACTATCATGACCCCAGTATGACCTGTCACTGATGGCTATACTAGGGCATAGGTGCAGCTAAGAAATAAGAGCCCATGGCACACAGAATCCAGGAACATGCAAGTAACAATTCTAGAAGGGGAAGGGCAAAGTGATTAGAAGGGAAGAAGGGGAACTGAGAGTGATGATGGATACATACCACACACACACACACACACACACACACACACACACACAGTAGGTGGACAAAGAAAAGATACTGTGGAGAAATGGAGACAGTGGTTGGTGTATGTTATAGGTAGGTTTGTTGTGCCAACAAGACCAATGAAGAGAGGTAGGTCTGTTGTGCCAACAAGGCCAAAGAACACATGTGAGATTAATTGAAGATTAAATGGTGAGATTAAATGGTTCCATGAGTCTTGCCTTTCTCTTGCTCTTGTAATCTTCAGAACGGCATGCAACTGGTTGCCTTGCTTGACCTGTGTCTCGATTAGCAAGCTACACTATCCGTGGGACACCTAATCTGTGGACTGTGTTGCTGTAAGTTGAGGTTCCTTCAAGTCTTGCTTTGCCACACTACTAGGATATACACCTCTTGAACTGGGGACTATCAGACCCTGTCATCTGTCTGACTGTTGCTTACCTACTTTGCTGCTTGCTGCCTGTGACCGATTGCCTCAATTGTTCTACAGAGGACTACTATGCGACCTTCAAGACTCAAAGGACTGCCAGTGTATTAGCTGTCTCACACAAGTGAGCTGCACTGAGCAATTCAAACTACTTTATAGATTAATTAACTGCTTATTTTTTATGTTAAACTTATTTCTATTTATATAACTGTATACAAAATTATTAGGATCCTGGTTTTGTTTCTCTACAACATCTTGTCTAACACAGTATAAGATATTAAAATAATAATAATTAATAATTTATCAAGGAGTCACAAGTGTGGGGGTAAGTAGGTGGAGGTAAATGAGGAGCAGATACCAAAGACTCAATAGAATGCAAATGTCTATAAAATAATGGCATATGTATAGATATGCTTGATAAAATTGATGCATGGATGATTATAAGGGCTGTAAGAGCCTCCAATGCAATGACCTTTCAAAATAGAAATTGCAAAGCACACGCACAGAATGCAAACAACTCAATGTGCTGTGAGAGCCCCATGTGTGAAAGGGAAGGTCCTGGGAAGCAGACCTAGAACGCAGTGCGTTCTACAGATGGGCACACTCTCTCCTCCCATCAGCCTGTCTGCCTTCATCGTGGAATTAGGAAATGATGGTGGGAACACAGGACCATCCTGAGTCTGGAATTCATGGTCACAATCAGAACCTGGGGAAAAGAGAAAGAACTTACGTAACTTGGTGTGAGACATGTGCTTTTATAGCCCTTGCATACATAGAGGGGTTCTAAAAGTTTATGGGAAAATAGTTTTTTTAACTTTATGTACCTCTTAAAGGAACTAATATGTTGTTAATTTTATTAATTTAAATCAAATGTATTGATTCATTTGCTACTGACCATTCAATCCCTATATGGGATTGAATGGCAACAGCCTTTTGATGGAAACAGCTCCATTTTTGCAGCTGGGTACTGCAATAGCAACTCACATTTAACCCCCACAATACCATAGTCCAACACCATGACTAATAACTACAAGAAGTTAACTATATGACCGTATTCAGTGGTCTTAATTAAAGAAACATGGTACAGCATAATGGTGACTAAATAATATTTGAAAGATCTCTCTAAACTCTTTCCCAGAGTAATGTTAAGCAACTTTCGTAGCCTCAGCCTCTTTATTTATATAATTTGACTAATCCTATCTTAGTAGACATGTTTCAGTGACTAAATTAAAGGACATCAGAACACTTAATTATTGTGTTAGATAGGCACTGGTAAAGGGAGAGAAATGGTGAGAGAATCTGGCAGCACGTGGAGAAATGAAGGGTAGATCAACCATGTTTCCTTGTCCATGGAAGAGACAGGAGATGGCGAAAATGGCCAGGAGAGAGACAAGATGCTCAGATTGGGAGAAAATATAATTTGCATTGATTACTTCATGATAGCTGATTAAAGCTTCCCTAGGTTTAAGGAGTGGGGTGATTTGGAAAGTGGAGTCATTTTCTTTTCTTTTGATTTTGCTGTTGCTGGGTGCCACTAAGTAAACTCCACTTCCCGATGCATCACAGGTTATTTTTGAAGTTTCTTCCAATGTTGATGCCTCTTGCTTCCCCATCTATTCCCATTTCTCCCCTTCTTTTCTCAATATAATGATCAAGCACATATGGTGAAAGGATACTACCCTGATGCACACATTTCCTGACTTTAAGCCAGGCAGTATCCTCTTATTCTGTTTTAACAACTTGGTCCATGTGTAGGCTCTGCGTGGGTGCTCCAGAATTTCCACTCTTCCCAATATTGTCTTTAGTTTGCTAAGATCTATATAGTTGAATAATTTTGCTTTATCATTAAAACACAAGTAGACATCTAAAAATAAAAATTATATAAAATATCAAAATTCATGTAATTTCTCATTAAGACTGATGAGAATATGAAACACTGTTTTATAAATTATAGTTGAGAATTAAATACAATTCTATTTTAACAAACTTCATTTTTTCAGCTATGTTCACTGAAAAAAATCTTAAAACATTCTTTAAATTTATTCTAACAAGAGAAATTAACCAGCATGACCTCTGAGTTCAAGGAAACTTTTAAGTGACAATATAATAGCACTGAAAAATGTCCCAAAAAGGTGGCTGGCTATGTTCAGTCAAGAAGAATGATTTAGAGCTACATTATATTTTCAAGGACCAATAAAAAAAGAAGAAACTTTCTTTACACTTAATGCATATTAACTTACCTCATACCCGGGCAATTTTTAATGTGTGTGTGTGTGTGTGTGTGTGTGTTTGAGAGAGAGAGAGAGAGAGTTAGCTCTGGTTATCTATCTTCAGCATTAACTTGGAGTTACCTTGAAGACAAGCAATCATATTCAGTGCAGTTGGATTGAGAATGGAAGGTATCTGAATTAACATGAGTGTTTATTGAGTTGTGTATGGTTTGCATCATTAGTATTGAAAAAATAATTAAGACACTGAGAAAGCATGTTATATAAAATTTAACCTTAGAACTCTGAGGCTAATGGGACTGAAATAAAAAAAGAAAGTATAATAAAAATTCTGGTTAGAGAAGGCATTTCAATATTTAAACAACTCTGAGATGAAAAGAATTCAGATTGGAAATACTTTCAAGAAAATATGGAGAAAAGTCTAAAAATATCATACATGGGGTTAACATAAAGGCCAGTTTTTAATTGATTACATTACATTTATCTAATGATGAATGTAAGATTTTACCTATCACTTGTTAGAACTAGTTCATGGTAAATATACTGAAGTTTACATTGTAGTTATCACCACTTCTCTACTTCTTCAAATATTGTTAATTATATATTTCTCAGTATATATTCTTGTTCTTAGCATGAAGGAGACATGATAGTCCAGTGGTTAATTACTTGATTCTAATGAAAAGGTTAGTGGTTCAAACAAAGCATCCTCATGGCAGTCTGCTTTCATAAAAACTTATAGCCTGGAAAATAACACAGCATTGTGTTACCTGTCATGTAAGAGAGCTGAGACTCAGTATTTGACTCAATGACTAGAGATATCAGACTTATTGTGGTTCTTCACCTTTAAATTTCAGAGATAACAAAAATTAGATTGTCCCAATACTTGAATGTCACCAAATCTTCTGAATCTCTAGTATTCTTTCCAACACTAAGAGACAAATATTTGAAATCACTCCCTCATTCTATTTTTATTGACTTATTTTATTCTTGCTAGTTCATTAGTGCAATGATCAGGTGCCCTCTGTTACATATGGATTTGTGAAAATCAGCACTACAGTGCAGTTTCAATATTCACCCTGACAGGGGATATTGAAGAAGAATATGAAATTTAGGCAGTTTTTCCCCCTTTGATGGTGTCTTTTTGAGTATATGTGAATAAATTATATGTACTGCAGTTGACTTAAGTATTGTGGTAGTTATGTAATCTGTGTGTCTTAAGAATAAAGGTGTGGAGGTTAGCCTGAAAATCATAATATCTTGATGACCTCATTTGGAGTCACTGTGGAGATAAATAGTTCATACTGCCTACTAGATGCACATATACTCTTACCTCCTAGACATTCCTGTTGAGAAAATTCATGGAGCTACCCTGGGGCCCTGGAACTGGAAGAGCCACATGGAGATCCCTGTCAGCATGAGATTTTTCTACTCCTACCAGATTCACAAATCTTTCCAGCCACTGGTCTGTGATCTTCCTCCATTCAGCATTGCTGCATGTTCTATGTGAGTATAAAGAAAAATTTATAGACTGATAATGAACATGTGACCTAATATCAAACTTATAGACTTATGCTAGACTGGGCTAGAATGTTTTCTTAATGTAAAGTTGTGCTTTGATATAAATTTCTGTATTATACACATCTGAGTGTCTATGAATTTGTTTCTCTAGTCTAGTCTCTAGACTAGTACAAATACCTAGACTAATTAAATATTTTAATAATATACATAAATAGAATGTAAAACTGCTATGTAAACCTCCTCCCAATTAAAAATAAAAAGTTAAAACTATAACCACAAAAGCAAACACAAAAGAAAATTCCAAAAGAGTACAGTCTAAAACTTGCATACTCTCTTGTTCCATTTTCATTTATATATTTTGAAAGTAGACATGACAGAATAAAGTAATTTTAAGGCTGAGCCCCAGTGGCGTAGTGGTTGTGCATGGGACGGCGGCCCACTGGAATGGAGGTTCAATTCCCGCTTACAGGAGCAAAGGCTGGGCCTCCTTCTCCCACCACCAGGGCAGTGATGCCTAAAAATAAATAAATAAATAAATAAATAAATAAATAAATAAATAAATAAAGTAATTTTAAATATTTTCAACAACTTTGCTGTATTTAATAGCATTCTTTAATGTGATTTATTTTGCTATAGTTCTAAATTAATATATTGATTACAAATTCAAATGCTGCCTATTTTTTTCTATATATTACAATATTAACAAAGAGAATCACTCAACAAATGATAGGATTCTAATAAGGTGATAAAGATTTCATGAATATATGTAATAATAAATTTAATTTCATAGCATAAAGAGTAAATGTGAAAGGCAAAGGTAAAATTCAATTAAAAAGTGGCATTAGCAAGGTAGATAGAAAATTAAGGAATAATAATTGTAAAGAATAGGGTTCAAATTGTTTTTTATAGTGAAATAGGTATATCATAAACATGGTGTCATAATTGATATACCAGAAAACTAAAGCAGATTTTACATATGTATTCAAATTCTAAGACATTTTTTACGGCAAACTTTTACATATTAGATACACTCTATAAAGCATTTCGACAAGAAAGAAAGGTAAAATCTCCAATAAATATTTAACATAATATTAAATCAAATGGATTAGTTTGAGGCCAATGCAACCAATAAATAAATACACATAAGAAAATGTGATGAGAGAAACACAATATAGTAAAAGTTTAAATGCCATTAATGCATGATCAGAATTAAGGAATAAATATGCCTCTGTGAACTAAAGTTTTCAGCAAATGATTCAATATCCATAGAACAAGTTTTGTGAGAGAAACGTCTGGTTTAGTTGATTTCAAGTATATATATGATGGTCGTAGTTAGCTGCTGTCAGTCAACTTTTGACACTCCTGGAAACTTCACATATAACAAAGGAAACTTTGCCCACCTCTATGTCAAACAAAATTGCCAGCATATTCAAGATAATTACTGTGACTACTGGGTGACCATTTATGGCCCTCTACCTCACCAAATATGTTGTTCTCCTCTAGATAATGATCCTTTCTCATTAAGAGAGTTCTGTGTCCAAAGGATGTGAGTTGATGCTTACCTTTATGAAGGGATCACTGATGATATGGGTACTTTATAGAGCTAGTGAGAAATCCACTTGAGTGAAGCACACGAGCTTGTGTGATCTGAGGACTGTTAAGAATAAAATCCAAGATCAAGATAGGGAATTATAGGGCTGAGACCCGGTGGAGTAGTGGTTGAGTTCAGGACTGCAGCCCACAGGCTTGGTGGTTCAAATCCATCAGCGGCTCTCCAGGAGCAGCGCTGGGTAGCTCCCATGACCACCAGAGGGCAGTGATGCCAAAAAATTAGGGAATTATGAGAGAGCTTACATTCTGAGTAATAGGTGTTCAAAAAACGGGATAATCGTGAAAGCTCAGAATTCATTTGGAGAGTCCCCCTAAGGATAGCACTCCACTGACTTCTTTTGAATCATTGTTTAAGGATGCAGATATCCTTGCCCTCAAAAAAAGTGCAATAGTAAATAAACTAATGCAGATATAGTTGAATTAAATTTAACATCGTATGACTTGTTTTCCCTTTAGGACATTTCAAATTTATTCTAGTCTTCTTTATTATTCTGTGCTTCCTTTTAGATTATGTTTTTTTATGTGTGCTATCTTGTTATTGATGCTGGGGAAAGCGGTTTGAATATATTACTTTATGTAAAACCCAGGAAAGGCAAATCTGTATAGACAGTAGCTAGATTAATAGTTTCTTAGAATAAAGGCAGAAGAGATTTGGGAAAAGTGGGTAAGTAATAACAATGACTATCAAAATGAAAAAAATATTCTAAAATTGATTGTGGTGATAATTTCATAAACTATTTTTACATGTTCAAACCATTGAATTATATATACCCTGAATTATATGTCAATAAATATTAAAACAATCAACTAACGTGAAACGACCAATGTCAAATTTAGATACTAGAGCAGGACCAAGACATAAGGACAATTGTAGAAGAGCATGATGAACTTGCTCAGTTGCAAACCAGAGCATGTGAAGAGCATTGAAAGGACAAATGTTTTGTTGTTGTTAAATGGATAAATGAATGCATTAATTATTATTATTAACAAATTCATAAACATCAATTTAATAGCAGCATATTTATTGTCTCTGAATTTACCATTGCTTATATACAACAGAATTTTTATTAAAAAAAGAATATATTTCAATAAAAGAGAACCAACAAAGTGGCAGACATAGAAAGAAGTGAACATAGCTAGTGTTTTTCCAAGGAAATAACTCATGTTTTCTTATGTAAAAACAAATGAAGAAGAATTGAGTTGCACAGAGTTCTGATGTGATCCACACCATTTCAGTGGTTGATTTCTGGATAGATCACCTTGCCTCTCTTTCTATTCTCTTGGTGTCAGTGAAAGCTCTTCTGAAACTTATCTACCCTTGTCTAGCCTCAGAGCATTGAGAATAGTTTTGTCATAGCTTCCAGAATTACAGCAACATGGAAGTTACCACAGTACAATATATTAAGAGACTGGTGGTGGTGTAGATTAGCAGTTTTGCACAATTAAGAAATTAACAATGATTTCATAAAACAGATTTCAGGAAGGGAAAAGATGAGCTTATACCAAAGGTGTGGCGGTCATGTACTTGATGTCAATTTCATGATTGGGATATAGGGGTGGAGTCTAGCCTGTCAACCTGGAGATATCCAATGAGTAGCCAATGAGGCCTCTGTGTGGGCATGTCTTTCTCCTGAGAATTCTGGAAAGTCTCATGATTTTTCCCTCGAGATGAGAGACCATCTTTCCAGTTATTGGAAGATGTGGGACTGATAAGACAAGATGGCAGCGTCCAAGGAACTGGAAGAGCCGGAGGTGAAGCCACATGACCTTACCCTGATAGAACCAGAGCTCTGAAGCCAGAAAAGCCACAGAGAGACCCTTGTCAGTGCTAAGATGTTTCTGTCACCAGTGGATACTGCTGATGGACCCTGATCCCTGGAAATGAATGGACCTCTGTCAGAGCCAGGACTCTGCACCCACTGGCCTGTGACTTTGTGAGTCGGAAGGAGACTTTATAGAATGGTATCAGATATATGGGCTAATATTGGACTTATCACTTTAAACTGGACTGGGTTGGGATGCTTTCTCAATGTCCTATTTCTGTTGTGTATAAACATTTCCCTTATACCCATATGCATGTCTATTAATTTGTTTATGTAGTCTACCTGGACTAACACAAAGAGCTCAAGTAGAAAATATTTGGAAATGAAGATGACAACATGTGTATAAACGTGCTTGATACAAAGGATGTATTGAATGTTATAAGACCTGTAAGAGCACCCAATAAAATTATTGAAAAAGAAAAACAGATTTCAAATTGTTGGGGTCTGCTTAAATCTACTAACAAGGAAGGATTATTTTTATAAATGGAATTTAATATCTATAAAACAGAGATTAAGAAATATTTAGAAATAAAACTTCCATGGAGTTTGTCAATATATAAAGATTTTAGAAAGAATTCTTCAAAGTGATTAACAAAACAAATTCAAGGCAGCTGACCCTAATTTTGAATATAATTCAGAAATAAATGATAAATTAAAAATGCTTACTCATGGTATAGAAGATTTATTCTGAAATGTAGTGACTCAATATTGTAGGGACAAGTTTGACGCTTTCTAGCTATACAAATGAAAAGAAGAATCAAACTGCAAAACAGCCCAGGATGATTTGTTATAAAACAGAAGTTAGATATGGCTCCACTATGTCCTTCTTTATCCCATTCTATCAGCTGTTCTTCCTGTACTACGCAGAGTTGAATAAAGAAAAAATCCAGAGACACTCATATATATACAAGTGTACATGATATCAATAAGTAATTATCCGACACAAGTCCATAAGTCTGATAATAGGCCATAAGTCCTACAATAGTCCATAGGACCTCTTCAGACTCATGTAGTCACATACACTAATGTAGAATGCAGGAATATCACAGGCTGGTGGGTGCAAAATTGTGTGAATCCAGTGGCACTGGTAATAGCACAGGTCTCTGGCAGCAATGAGATTCAGCCAGGAGGAAAGTGAAGGTCAAGAGAGAGGGGTGGGTTCCCAAGACCTTCCTTATGAGATAAGAAGACAACACCAGGCTATGACCTGATTGACTAGTTGAATAGCATCCCTGCACTTGTATATTTTTTTTCAAGTTGACATGAAATTTTGTAACTGCCACACCTGCTATGGCACTCTACTTCTTGGTGGATTTGATAATGTGATGTATCAGAATTTTCAATTATAGAGTTCATTAGGGAAGCTAATAAGTTAAGTTAAAAACTGTTAAGGATACTGTGATGATATGAATTTTTAAAAGACGGTTCTTCTATTCAAGTCTCTTAACTCTCACCAAATTACTGGTGGGGACTAGACAAGAGGATGTGTGAAGCTCCAGTGGAGGGGGTTGATCAGTTTTAGTTGCCATATTGCTGTGTATAATGAAGGCATTTTAGAAGCAGGAACTGAGCCACCAGAGGCACACACTCAACATGCGTACCTGAAGTGGTACAGGTTTTGCCAAGCGAAGGCCAGAGCCTGAGGCGAGGAGATGATAAGATAGAGCAGAGGAGTAGCACTGAGACTATGAGGTAGCCCATGGGACAGGCTACCTTGCCCACAGTGCTAGAGGTCAAGGCACCACAGCGCTGTGGTTGGGAAGAGAATGTGTGCACACAAATTCCTTATGCTCATATTTAAGGAGTCGGGGAAGCACATTCTGCTGGAGAAAGTCTTCATGCTTTTGACTTGGAGAGGCATCCCAGTCACATTTCTTTTCTTTTTTCCGCAGTCACATTTTTCTATGTAAAAGTTATCCCCACAACGCCACCCCATGATAAGGCCATTTTTTTTAATAAGGCCAATTTTAGGATGCTACTTGCAAGCACATGATGTGTTTGAAATTTAACTGCTCAAAGGCTATGTGCCTATAGGTTGTCTGCCATCAAAGGCAATCAGACCACTCCACCCTATGTATGGTAACTGTCCTTCTGAGAAGGATCATAAATTGTTCCTCAGGAGAAGAGCTCAGGGAAACTTGATGTTAAGTCAGCTCAAAGAAGATGGAAGTTAAGCCAATACCTTAAGACTAGAACCCTCCCATCTTGTTATGTATGCACCTTCCTGTTACATGCATGACCATACCATATCCCCTCCTGTTATGTGTATGATACGGCTTGCATACGGGAGATGATATCAGACTATTAGAGAATAAATCAGCATTGTCTCTTCATCCTGCCATTGGAAGAGGTGAGCCCTGGCCTTATGCCTCTTTAATTTACCTTTCAATTACACACCTGTCCCTCAGGACTCATTCAGTGTGGAGCTTGGTCTCCCACCCATGACTGTGGGACTGAGGAACAGAGACAGAGAGACTTGGCTGCTGGATGAAGAGAGGTGTTGCCAATGAACAATAGCTGTATCATTAATGTGTTCTGATCCCCTTGATTTGTGATAACCTGTTGATTTTTCTAATTATCTCCCATAATTGTGAGTGCTATCTGTGTGTTTGTGCGCACTTTGAAAGGATTATTGAACTCAGCAGTACAGTGTCTTGGGTTGATCAACTGGTGCCAAAATAGTGCACAGGAGGTTGGCGAGTGGAGGCATGTTTGACCCTTGCCGATAGCTATTGGCTTTGTACAGAGCTTGTATGGAGATGAATTTGCTTTATCATGGTGTAGCCAGATGAGGCTAGATGTGCCTGCCACATCTTCTCAGTCATGGTGGCAGACATGTCTTTCAGCCTGTCACTTATGTGAACTTCTGGCCTCTGTCATGTGCCATGAGCTAGGAATCCTGCTACTCTGTTGCAATTCAGCCCTGCATTATGGTCTCAGTACAGCTTTTCTACTCTGCTTCATGCTTCTAGTCTGATGCTTCTACTGTCCTTGTCGCATCAGATTGGGATCTGGCATACACCATACTTGTGGTTACTCACTCTTGAAGGTCACATTATTCACATTCTCTGCTTCTAACATTGCTCTCTTAGTGATATGGATATTATTAAGATAGTAAAACTGAAAAAATTCTTATATTAGCCTTTCACACACACACAAGACACATGATCTTACCAAATAATTTCGTGGGTGTTACAAAGAGGATGACAGGAGGTCCATATCAAGTTCTTTCATGTGACTACAAGCACCATCTTTAAAGTATTGAAAAGAAAGTTACTCTGAGGACTAAGGTGCCCCTGACTCTAGCCATGGTAATTTCAATCATCCCATGGATGTGTACAAGTTGGCTATTTAATATAGAAGATTGAAGAAGAATCAATGCATTTGAATTTTGGTGTGGGAAACCTAAATTGAAAATGTCATGGACTACCAACACAAATGAACAATTCTGTCTTAGAAGAAGTAAAATCAAAATTCTCCTAAGAAGCAAAGCAGAGACTTTGCACCTCGAACATGTTGTGAGGAGAGACCAGTCCCTGGAAAAGAACATCATGCATGGTAAAGCAGAGGGACAGCAAAGCGTAGGAAGTTCCTCGGCAAAATGGACAATTCCAAACAATGGCAAAGGCAGGACTCAGTGGGGGTTTCCTACTCTTGTCCAGAAGGAGCTGTGAGCGAACACTGACTCTGCTGCAGCTAACAGCACACAGCAGCATCGCTTATTCCATCACAAGGAGTAATTTCCTCTCAACAAGAAAACTTAAAATGCAGCTGTTATATTAAAAATTTAATAGATATCAAAACGTTTTCAACAAGCTTTATCATGCATCATTTTCAAATTTATTTTTTTTGTGACTGGTTTTAGCAGCTTTATGAGGTGAATTTTTTTTTGTGGTACAGAATTCAAATTAATGACATTATGCTAATAGTAAATACGATTTCCTATTTCTTTTCATTTTCCATCACTAAGGCAAATGGAAGAAATGGTGGTGTCAGACAATGGAACAGAAAATGTCAAAGGGCAGTTTAATCAGACAAAATACAATATTTTCATTAATTATGCATAGATCTAGATTTAGTAGGCCAAGAAACGGCTGAACCCCGGTGGCATAAGCAGTTGAGTGCGGGACTGTGGCCTCGGGGCTTGGCGGTTCAAATCCAGCAGCAGCTCTCAGGAGCAGTGCTGGGTAGCACCCACAACCACCAGAGGCAGTGTTGCCCCCACCCCCCAATAAAAAAAAAGAAAGCCAAGATGCAAAATCATGCCCACCATATCTTAAGTCATGCTTAAGCATTACTAATAGCCTCATCCGTAGTGCAGTGTGCTCTTTTCCAAGGTTACTAAGAATAGTAGAAGCCTAACACTTATATAAGCAGACCCATGGGAAAGGAGCTACTCAACTCATTTGTAATGTAATGGGATTTGGTAGCAAAGGACTGGCATGACTCCTTCCTCATTTATGTTATGTTTGCAGTGCTATGAGAATAAAAACTGACTATAGAAAGGTATGGTCAAGAAGCAATCAGACACTCTACTCATTCATAAGTGAACCTTCTTAAGGAATTTTCACAAAAAACAGTAATGAAATACGAATTTCTAACTGAACATAAAGGCTATTTCAAGCCATGCCCAGATGTGGAACACATATAGTGTTCTCACATTTCCTCATTCCAAAAACCACAGTTCCTGATATAAAGAAAAATAACTCATTCCAATTAAAGACCACAGGAAGGAATCACTTTCATTTAAATATGCTGTCACACCCTCTGATACAATCTGAATTGAAGATTTTGGTGTGCTCATCCATTCCCTCTAATTTCAATAGTTAAGTTACTGAGTTTATTTTTAATTAATTGAAAGGAAATAAAATATCAGTTTATAAAGCAAATAAGGAAAAATTGAAGTATGTTATTGTCATAAAGTCTATGCAAAACTATTCAGTCAAGTATATTGTGTTTTCCTTAAAAACCACCTAAATATTTTAATATTCAGTATTTGTATTAGGCTAGGTTGACTAGGGAAACAAATCCAGTGATACTGGATTATATGTGTAAGGAAGAGCTTTATATGAAGAGGTAATTACATATCAGGAAAATATCCCAGCCCAGTCCAACTCAAGTCCTTAAGTGCAATACTATTCCATAAGTTCTTCTTCAGACTCATGCAGCAACACGCAAAGTTGCAGGGTGCAGGGATATCCCTGAGCCAGGGGTAAAGCGTTCCATGGATCCAGCAGTGGATGAATCTTTAGGGCTCTGGCAGAAATCAGGGTCTATAAGCAAGGACGGAAAGCAGTATAAGAGAGGAGTTCTCAAGGCACTCCTTGTGAGCAGGCCATGTCCCCGAATGATAAAAATATCATTAGGTCATGATCTGATTGACAGGCTAGACTCCACTCCTATAATGTCAAGTTGACATGAAATTATGCAACTGCCACAATATTTTTTTGTTTTTTTAAATTTTGTTTCATTTTGGGCCATCACTGCCCTCTGGTGGTGGGAGTCGGAGGCCCATCATTTGCTCCTGTGGAGCTGCTGCTGGAATTGAACCTCCATCCCATTGGGCAGAAGTCTCGTCCACAACCATTACTCCACCGGGACTGAGTCGTACCACAATATTTTTAAGTAATACACTTTCCTTGGATTCTCAAAGATTTTCTTTCTTTTTGAACACTTTTCCATCTTGTACAGGAGCTCACAATTTTCATGTTGTGCTGAACTTTTTTCAGATTCATTGAAAAGAAAGCAATTGTGTCAGGCAGGGTTCTCTTAAAGAAATAAAATCAGGACACTAGTAATTCTTTTTATATATTTATGTAGAGAGAAAGGTATATAAGAAAGAAACAGTTAACTATCTATAGAGCAGTACAGATTGCTCGGTGCAACTCACTTGCGTGAGACAGCTAGAAGACTGGCAGTCCTCCAAGTCTTGAGGGCCGCTGAGTAATCCTCTGTAGAGCAATCCAGGCTATCTGGTTTCAGGCAGCAAACAGCAGAGCAGGTCACCGATAGCCAGATGACAGAGTCTGACAGTCCCCAGCTCAAGAGATGTATATCCCAGGAGCGTGGTGAAGTAGGGCTTGAAGGAACCTCAACTCACAGCTCCACAGTCCACAATTAGGTGTCCCACGGGTAATGTTGCTTGGAGGTCGAGGCACAGGATGAACAAGGCAGCTCTCTGGTCTGAAGATGCGGAAGCAAGAGAGAGGGTGGGACTCGCTGAGCCCTTCCTATCTCTGCCCTGCTATTCATCCCGTGTGTTCATTGGCCGTGCCGTCACAACAGACCCACCAATCTTCTGTGACCATGTTAGCACAACAAACCTACCCATCACAGCAATAAACTAATTTAAACTGTTATGTTAGAAATGTAATGATCTTTGTCAGCTTAAATATTTGATGATTATCTATCTACAGTCCAGCGAGCCCCAGTGGTGTAGTGGTTGAGTGTGGGACTGCGGCCCATGGGCTTGGTGGTTCAAATCCAGCAGCGACTCTCCAGGAGCGAGGCTGGGGTGTGTTCTCCAGGAAGCTACATACGCTTTAACCGGGGAGTCAGTATATGGTGCTGTGTCTCCAATAGCCAGGATTCATGGGTCCAGGAACCAAGGGGTGGAAACTGGAGTGGCACCACTCACTATTACTCCTATTGACCCACTTGCAACATTTTTTGCTTCCTGAACCAGCAACCCTGTGTTTTTCGGGACTAGAGGTCTTGGTCCCGAAGGAAGGAACTCTCCCACTTGGAAACACAGCACAGATTCCACTGAACTGGCAGCTGAGAATGCCCCATGGCCACTTTGGGCTTCTCAAGCTTTTGGATCAACAGATCAGGAAGGGTGTCACTGTACTGAGTGGTGTGATTGATTCAGATTATCAAGAAGAAATTGGACTGGTGTTACATAATGGGGGTAAAGAGGAATATGCCTGGAATCCAAGAGATCCCATAGGCCGACTCTTAGTGCTACCATGGCCTGTGATAAAAGTTAATGGCAAATTATAGCAACCCCATCATGACAGGACATCTAATGACCTAGACCCCTCAGGAATGAAGGTCTGGGTCACCCCACCAGGCATAAAACCACAACCAGCTGAAGTGATTGCTGAGGGCAAAGGTAATACAGCATGGATAGTAGAAGGTAGTTCTATCTACCAATTATGACCACATGATCAATTGCAGAAGAGAAGTTTGTGATTATTCATGTATTTTCTGTTTATGAGCTTATTCAATCTTTTCTTTGCTCATGTATGATATGTCAGCTACAATTGGACTCAGTGTTTTCTCATTTGCATGTATGATAGATGTTTGATGTTAAGTATAAGTTTGAATTCATGCATGTCTGGAAATTCTATATGGGTAAAAAAATTGTGTATAGGTGCCATTTTGGCAAGGGGTGGATTATGATGGATAGGTTTATTGTGTCAACATGGCCACAGAAGATTGGTGGGTCTGTTGTGATGGCACAGCCAATGAACACATGAGATGAATTGAAAGGCAGAGATAGGAAGGGCTCTGTGAGTCCCGCCCTCTCTCTTGCTTCCACATCTTCAGACCAGAGAGCTGCCTTGTTCATCCTGTGCCTCGACCTCCAGGCAACACTACCCATGGGACACCTAATTGTGGACTGTGGAGCTGTGAGTTGAGGTTCCTTCAAGCCCTACTTCACCACGCTCCTAGGATATACATCTCTTGAGCTGGGGACTGTTGGACTTTGTGATTTATCTGACTATCAGTGACCTGCTCTGCTGGTTGCTGCCTGAAACCAGATAGCCTGAATTGTTCTACAGAGGACTACTCAATGGGCCTCAAGACCTGAAGACTGCCAGTCTTTTAGCTGTCTCACGCAAGTGAGTTGCACCAAGCAATCTGTACTGCCTTATAAATAGTTAACTGTTTCTTTCTTATCTTATATACCTTTCTCTCCACTTAAATATATAAAAAGAATTACTAGTGTCCTGATTTTATTTCTCTAAGAGAACCCTGCCTGACACAAGTGGTACCAGGAGTGAAGAGGAGTAGGACTTGAAGTAACCTCAACTCACAGCTCCATAGTCCACTATTAAGTGACCCATGGGTAGTGTTGCTTGGAGGTCAAGGCACAGGACGATAAAGGCAGCTCTCTGTCCAAAGATCTGGAAGCAAGAGAGAGGACGGGACTCGCTGAGCCCTTCTTATCTCTGCCCTGCCATTCATCCCGTGTGTTCATTGGCCGTGCCGTCACAACAGACCCACCAATCTTCTGTGGCCATGTTGGCACAACAAACCTACCCATCACAGCAATAAACTAATTTGAACTGTTATTTTAGAAATGGAATGATCTTTGTCAGCTTAAATATTTGATTATGATCTATCTACAGTCCAGCAATGCATATTACTTTTCACCAGGATCGTGCCTTCATTATAGAATAATCATTGACACATTATTGTGTACTGCTTCTTTACATGTGTGATTTCCCTTTGTGTACATGGGATATTTTGCAGTATTACATATTTCTTTTCTTAAAAGTTGTATTTGATTTGGATGCTATCTTGAGACCACTTTTTTAATAATCTAGGCTATTCCAATCTCTGGTCCTAGGACGGCACAGGAAGTGCTAACAGTGTGCCATTGCACGGAGCAAAGTGGAAGTTTTTTTATTGACTAGCCTTTCCTAAAAGACTCAGTAGCATTTGCTATTTTTGCCCTAGGGGGGTTAATAGAGGAGACCTTTGCTGCTCTTTTAATCAGCACCAGAATCAGCAATTAACCTACAACTATACTTGCTGTCCTAGAAATGAGGCAATTCAATCTTTTCTCATTTTTTCCTTATGGGAAAATTGTTTTTGACGTATGTGCTTTAAAGTTGCTCACACTTTTCAAGACATTTCCTTTAGTCTATATCCATCAGTATCTATATATGTGTTTATATGTATATATATATATATACATATATATATAATTTCTTCTTCCGTATATGGTCAGATTTTGATTTACCTGACCTAAAGTAATGTGCACCATTTTTCTCTTTCAAGAAGAAAAATGCTTTCAAGGAGGTTCTTGTATGTTTCTATCATAATACTTATTACAATGTGTTATAATTATCATCGTGTTCCCTTGACTGTAAATCTCTTGGGATTAGAAAGCATTTATCTTGACAAACTCAGTTTGCAGGAAAGTGCCTGGTTTTTCTTTAATAATGGCATAACAGATTAGCCTTAGTATTCATGATAGACTCTATGCATGATAAAAATGTCTAGTGTACAGTAAATATGTGTTTAATATTTTTATTAATAGTTAACCTCTACACAATTCTTCTTTAGAGCAAGTGCCATTCTAACATTAAATACATTAACTCATATAAACTTCAAAGCACCTTAATAGATAGGACTGTTTCTGCCCCATTTTACAAATGAGTAACTGTTTTGGAAGAGTGATTTTCCAGAGGTCATGGCCAGGAAGTGACGGTCCCATGAACCAAATCCAGGAAGTCTGGCTTCATGTTCCTAACAATATACTTTGTCCAAGCTCTTAGCATTATGCTGAGGTCACTCTTAGCAAAAATGAATAGCTTGTTAATGAAATATTTCCACATAAAAGAGAAAAGAATAGCTTATTTTTTTTATTTTTATTTTTTGGGCATCACTGTTCTCCAGTGATGGGAATAGGAGGCCCAGCCCCACTGCTGGAATTGAACCTCCGTCTCAGTGGGCCGCAGTCCCACGCACAACCACTACGCCACCGGGGCTCAGCCTCGGATAACTTATTTCTACAAATAATTTACACTGTATAAATTTCTGTGGTCATGCATTACAGGAATGGGAAAGGCCAATGTATCATAACATTCATTCATACAAGTCATTTAACAACAAAGAAGTATTTCCTTTTTAAAGATTTTTTGAATAAGATGCATTTTTTTCTAAATATTATTTGAATAAAATGTATTTCTTTTTTAAAGATTTTTTGAATAAAATTATGACTTTCTTATATTTTATGTATAGAATTAAACAAAACAAGCCATTGCCATTGAATCAATTCAATGCATAGTGACCCAATCAGACAACAGAACCCTCACGAGCAGCCTCCGAGGTTGTAAACCTTTACAGAAACAGAACACTGCCTCTATCTCCCTCAGAGTGACAAATCTAAATCAACATCTTAGTTATTAACAGCAGAAAGCGGGGCTGAGCCCCGGTGGCTTAAGTGGTTGAGTGCGACCGTGGGCTTGGCAGTTCAAATCCAGCGGCGGCTCTCAGAAGCAGCACTGGGTATTATTGCTCATGACCACCAGAGGCCAGTGATACCCCCCCCCAAAAAAAACAAACAAAAACAGCAAAAAGTTTAAACCACTGAATCACTGTTGAGCCTAAAATGTTTACCATATATTAGAAAATTATGAGGATACTTTATACAAGATATCCTCTCCCCAAAAAACAAAATCATCAAGATACACTGAAATATTTGGGACTAGTATCTAAATAAGCATTATAATGATGTTAATTATGAAAAACATAAACATGTATCATCAAAATTTCATTATCAGTAAATATCCTCTTATATTAGTGAATTGAATACCCTCTCATATAAATGAAACAATTTTATTCTTAGTGAATATCCTCTCATATTAGTGAAATAAGGCTCAAAAGAAGATACAGTATATATGTATACATATCAAGTCATATACACTAGAGAATGTAATAAATGGCTTATGAAGCAGTGGACAACTGATACAATTTCCAATGAATTTTACAGGTTCTTATATTCAAAAATTTAGCATAAACTTGGTTATATTACATTATGAACCATTAATAACTACTTAAAATATGTCACCTCAAAGTTTATATCCTACTTCAGATGATTTTAATAGAAAAAGCAGCAAATCTTTGAGGTATACTATGCATGAGATATAAGTTAGCCAAATATGGCAATATTTTATGTACATGTCCTTGTTAAATATATTAGGTTCTGGTTTAGATGAATGCTTAAACACTTGATTTGAGTGGAACACAAAAAATCAATTGAATTGTGAAATTATTTCAAGATATTTTATGTTGAATGTCATAGATGTACTTTGTTTTCTCCTGAAATTTAAAATTGTATGAGAGGTTATCAAGCAATTTGTCTGAAAATTCAACTAATTTTTCAACTTTATATCAACTAAGATGATATATACTGATTTTTAAAGTTAATTCTAATTGAAACTAATGATTATTGCTAGTTTTACATAAGATGGTTGATTTGTTTTAAAAATTGCCTGAAACTTGACCTAGTCTCAGAATCAAAAATATTATTGTCTTACAGTTATGTACAAGCTGGTTTTGAGACTTAAAAAGAAACTATTTTAAATTTATTTGTATTTGACTCATTTTTTTTAATTGGGTATTGTCAGCTTGTCATCTAAAAACAATAATGCTATTGAGTTTTTGGTTTTATAAAAAGAAGTGGTAGTCTTATTTGTGTCATCTATTTTCCCAAGTAAAACCATCTCAAAATTAACAATTTGTATACAAGAGAGAGGATAACAGTTGTAGGTATAGCAAACTACATTAACAAATTCATGAAAAGTAATTAAATTAAAAGATTTGATTATTTTTCTCAATTATACTCATTTTGTATTAGTTATTTAATCCTGTATATTAGTCCTTCAAGAAGTTTATCTAAACTCACCATCTAAATTGTTATTTGCTGTTATTGTTGTTGTTTTCCTTCTCAGTAATGCTTTCCTTACTTTTGCTACTTATATGGAAACCAAAATTAGTGCACGGGCCTCATTGTATAGGGAGTTGAACATCAGCATTGGACAGTCGAATTGGACTTGGAATGGGTATTGAACTGAAGGGAATAATGAATTGGAAACCTGTGTGCTTAAATGTGCATTTCCCATGTCTGACTCAAATGCTGTTAAAATTAATGTCAATTTTCTTTTTATGAACTGAACGGATAATTAGGAACTTGAATTATAATAGTCATAGAAATGGTGGTTATAATATAGACATATTAGGTTTGATTAGATTTTGCACAAGGGAAATTTTCCTTTATTAAGTGGGCATTCACTGCTCACTCCATGAAGGTCAATTTTGAAACTGCACCCTGCTCAAGCGCTCGGCCACGGTGCACCAGAGCCAGTTGCTCAAGGTTTTATTTACTCTATAATTGTCACTTGAATTTTTCCAAGTTTCATTTTAAATTCCCTTTTAATGGAGTGGCCGCATTGTCCATGGCATAAATCTGGAGCAGGATTTGCATTTAGAATGCTATAAAATACACTGTTCCTTCGGGGATACTAGGACGGTACCCTACATCAAGTCACATAAATCAGGATCAAAATACTAAAAGCAAAGCAATTTGATTAGGCACTAAATTCAAAACATTACAAGATTGTGGTCTAACAGCCACCAGGAACTTAAGTCATCCTGCATCTGTAGCATTGTCTAGAGTGGAAAATTAAAACGACAGTTTTAAGAGATAAAGGCAATCGTGCCCATACCGAGCTTTAGGGTTCTTGCCAGTTTATCTCAGTTATGAGGTGTAATGTAATATTATATACGCATCTACTATAAACATTCAGACTTTTATAGACATGTCAAAAGGGTACCACTTGACATGAAATAAAATGAATTACAACCTTGTAAAAGTTCCAGGATTTACTCTACCAAGAGCACACTTTTTCTCCACCCTTTCTGCCATCCTGAATCCCCAGGAGAAATGGAAGGGAAACAACTATAAATTTTACTTTAAGAGTTACCAGAGCAAAAACATATAGTTTTAAATATTAGGGATGAAATCCTAGCTTTGGTTTTGTTATAAAAGAATGCCATCAAAGCTTACACATTACAATTGAATAAATTCTCTGAAGATTGTCTAGCTTAGATTTATGCAATGATATCTAGGTTATTCATCTTTTCAGAAGTCATAAAAATTTTACATTTATTGAATTTGCCACAAAAATATGCTTTTTGATTTCAAATAGTGCCATGAGTCCATAATTTCCTTGCATCCCTGAAAAGAATATAAGAAAAAACATATATCTACAATATATCTTAAGAAGCTTACTTTTCTAAAACATACCTTCTTTAAACCAAATGTAATTTTTCTTTCATTTTATATTCTGCCAATGACACTGCTGTGGGCCTTTTTTTTCCTTTCTTTCTTTCTTTTAATGCATAGGAGATGTTTGGCAAGTAATAGCATTCCTTTCCTATCAAGTTTTACAGCTTTTATATAGCCAAGACGACCCATTTAAACTCATATTCATTCTATATATACTTGCTTTTAGTGATATTTCTTTTTGTATGCCCTCTTATAATTAGGAAGAAGGCCCCAAAGGGCCCAATTAGCCAACATGTGAATGTAATTATAACTTTTTACTTTTTTCCCCTTTCTGGATGTATGACTGTGTAGTGTATAGCATAATCTACTTGAAAGAAACTTTCAGTCAGGAATAAATTCCATAATTTATGGCAAACATTCATCATCTTTGCATAAAAGGCACTGTTTCCCTCACCTATATTAGGGCATAAGAAGCACTTTGTGTAGCTAGCTTTTCTAATAGCTGGAAATTGAGTAAAACCATTCATTTTGTACCCAGGGTCATTTGCCTGTGTATGGTCAGGCTTACCTCCAGGGCACATCTTATGGGGTGCAAGGTTCAGAAGTGAATGAATGAAAGAAGTGTGATAAACCAGAATTATTTTTAAAGAGGGATGTTTATAGTTAGATTGGTTTTGTGGTCCAGGATCCAGAAGAGAGATCTCTTATACTTAATCTTCCTTCTTATCTTCATTGCTATCGTGTCCTTGCCAAGCCACAGCGACATTTTAGGTCTAGGTAAAACTAGCCCTATGAGTTTCTAAGACTGCAACAAAGTTGATTACTGTAGTAGAAACCTCAGTCTTTCTCTTTTGGTGGCTGTTGGTTTTGAACTGCTGACCTTTCTGGTTAGAGTTCAACAGGTAACCACTATGCCACCAAGGCTCCTTTCTTACCTGGGGTCTTTTAAAATTGCTTTCTGAATCTAGCAGTTCAAACTTACCTGTCCCTTCATGGGAGAAGAATGAGACTCTCTGCTCCTGTGAGATTTTGCAGACTCAGGAGTATAGGGTGGCCTTAATAAGAATAGACCAACTGCCAATGAGTTATATGCATGGTGTATCTCCAAAAGTCTTACTTCCTATCAGGCAACAGTATGCTTTTATCTCTCTCATTAAGAAGTTAAGAAGACTTGGCTATACTGTTGGTTTTTAGGCTACTAACCTTCATGTTATCAGTTTTAAACTCATCAGCTTCTGCATGGGAGAAAGGTGAGGTTATGTACTTGTGTTAGTCCAGATAGACTAGCGAAACAGATTCATAAACATGTATGTGTATATATATAAGTATATATGTGTGTATGTATATATATATATATATAGGAGAGGTTTATATACAAGAGGAATGGAATATTGAGAAAGCATCCCAATTCAATCCAGTCCAAGCCCATGAGTCTGATATTAGCCTACATGTTCTATACCAGTATAGTAAGTCTTTTTCAGATTCACTAGGTGCATGCAGTGACACCAAGACAATCACAGGTCAGTGGGTAGGCTTTTTGTGTATTCAGTGGTGCTAGAAGCATCTCAGTGCTGCCAGGGCCCCCTGGGTGGGTTCTGGAGCATCTCACCACTGGCAGGAGTCTCTGTGGCTTTCCCAGCTTCAGAGGTCTGCTTCCATCATGGTAAGCCTATGTGGCTTCTTCTCCAGGATGTCTCACAGGGAGTCAGCCTTGTCTTTTATTACTAGAGCATCTTTAGGAACTGCGTCCTATGTCTCTCACCTCCAAGGGGGAAATACCAGCAGATTTCCTATAATTCTCATAGAAGGTACACCCATAAATAGGTCTCATTGGCTATCTCCAGATAGGCTAGACTCTACTCCTACATGCTCAATCCTAAAATTGGCACCAAATAGTGACTGCCACAGTACTCCTATAAAAAAATGTACAACCTCAACTGGATATCCCCTTACAGAAGTGCATAGAGAGGAGATGAGTCAGTCAGTGTGCAATGCAGCAATGATGAAACACACAACTTTCCTTTAGTTTTTAAATACTTTCTTCCTCCCAATATCATGATCCCAATTTTACCTTATAAATGCAGCTAAACCAGAGGATCTACACTGGTACAGATAGCAACTGGAAACACAGGGAATCCAGGACAGATAAATCCCTTAGGACCAGTGTTAAGAGTGATGATACTGCGAGGGTGAAGTGAAGGTGGGGTAAAAAGGGGGAACCGATTACAGGGATCTACATATAACCTCCTCCCTGAGGTATGGTCATCAGAAAATTGGGTGAAGGGGGACGTCTCACAATGTAAAACATGAAAAAAATAATAATAATTTATAAATTATCAAGGGTTCATGAGGGAGGACGGTGGGGAGGGAGGGAGGAAGAAGGAGGGAAAGATGGAGGGGTGGAGGGAGAGAGGGAAGGAAAAATGAGAAGCTTATACTACGGGCTCAAGTATAAAGCAAATGTTTTGAGAATGAGATATCAGCAGGTGTTTAAATGTTCTTGATAGAATGAATGTATGTAGGGATTGTGTTAAATATTGTCCCAGCCCCCAGTGATTAAAAAAAAAAAAACAATACAGCCTCGGAAATCCCCTGAACTTGGAGTTGGAATCAAATTAAGGTCAGTGACTTTGGCATTTAGGATGATATGAAGTTAGATGTTTTTATCTTTTAGCATCAGTTCATAATAAACTTTAAAGGAAAGACCAGTATTATCAGGAGAAACCAGTCTTTGGAAAAAAGACATCATGCATGGCACAGGGGTGGAAAAGAAGAGGAAGACCCCAATAAGATGGATTGACACAGAGACTGCGATCTTGATCTCAAGCAAGAGAATAATTGTCAGGATGGTACAGGACATTTCCCTTGTACTGTTACACTATTGGTTCACTGCGGCTCCGGACTCAAGGACCCATAATAGCAGATAAATGATCAAGAACAGAGTCCAGGACTGGGGTTACCATGTGTGACTGGAGAGGTTGTTATAGTACTAATCCAGATTTGCTGTTCCCATGGACTCTTTGTTTTTAATGATTTCCTTCAGAATTCTGTAATGCAGTGACTTTGACATCCAATCTGTGGCATTATTTTCTAATTTTCTTATTTTCATTCCTGTTGGAATCAGCTGTCTTACTCTGGCCACTAAGATTACTTATTCCCATATTATTCTTTCTTTATCTTCCATAACAGATTACAATAAAAATATCTAATAAAAACTAGGATAATTTAATTTCATCATATTTAATCCTCAAAATTCAATGAATAAACTTCTCTTAATATTCCTTACCTTTTTATACATGAAAACATAAAAACCTTTAAAGATATTACTCTTAATTTGTGAAGCAGAGTTTTAGCCTAGGCATTTCTAACTCTGGAGCTAGAGATTCTTATTGTTATTTCACTCACAAACTACCATTATAATATCAAACAATTTTTCTGCAGAAATTAAATCTGGTCTTTATATTGTCCACCTAAATTTTGCTCATCCTAGCTTCATTCTTTTGCTGCTCGCTTTAAACTTTTTCCTACTGTATGTTACCACCGAAATTTCTCAACTCTTTGCCTTTATCTACAAACCTGCAGTTGGAGATGTTTTCATAGATGAGATTTTCATGGAGATAAATTATTAATACAATTCAGGCTTATCTTGCAAAGTGAAAGAAATCTTAAATCACACCAAGTTCTCTTTTATTCTCTGTGATTATGTTTGTACATTTGAAGAAGTATGACTATGTTTTAATCAGTTAATCTAATATGGAGTCACACATACGTGAAAAGTTCGTTTTATTTTCCGTTGGCCCATAGTGGCTAGATGAGTTATTTCTTGCTTGCTTGACACGTGGGCTGAGTAGTATAGTTCCCAACATTATAAAATTTTCAACATAAGTATTTTACTAATGGCTTATGGATGAAAGTTCCTCTCGAGTTGGAAAATTTTCATAAGAGTTATATGAATATGAAAGGAGGATATGGAAAAATCATAAGATATCCATCAGGGGAATAAAGAATATAACAGAGTGATATAGAATTGGTAGAGAAAAAATATGAGGACAAAGGGAATAAATATTAATTGCTTTTTTAATGGCTATCATCTAAAAATAAATTGTTACCAAATGTTTTGATCAGATGAATATATATACATAATATAATGGTATGGTGGCTTAATTGCTTGACATATATATTATATATAATTATATACAATGGTATGATCATCTCTCCTATTATTTTATATGATTGGAATATGTAAAATATATGTATTTATTTGGATAAATACATCCTTAGGTACTATTTGGTTTGCATTATATTTGTGATTGGTTTTCCAGCTTCCTGGTTCTTCAGCCCCTATTACATACCTGAGCCAGGAAAAGTCTACAGATTAAGCGCTGACTAATGGACTTGGATTGAACTGGACTTAACAGCTTCTACAATTTTGTGAGCCATGTCCTGGTCATATATGCCTCTCTTTCTACCCATCTGTAAGCACCAAAGTTTTTACTTCTCAGAATCCAACCTACCATAATATTAAATTCAATTGAATCAATATGTGTAGGCAATTATGGGATCCCAAATAACCTGACAGTTTTCTGCTCCAAATTAGCTGAAAACTTCATAGAAGTAGAAAATATAATTTGGAGAGGTTAAGTTACTTGATATGACTCTTCAGTCTATATCTCTGCAACTCCCACCAAATGACTGTGGGCAGTATATGAATAAGGCAGTATATGAAGTGTACTCTTACCAGAGAATTGGCCAGTTTCACCAATCTGCTCAGTGTCAAAATGAGCCATTTTAGAAGTAGGAACAGCCCTGTGATGATCAGGAAGAAACCACTAATGAGGCTTGTGGGATGTCCCTGCCTAACATGGTAGAACTAGTGAAGTTACCAGAGACTGAAGCATTGAGATCATGAGAAAGAGCAAATGTGTGGCACCAAGACCATAAATCCAACACCAGGCTTCTTGATCCATGGATGAGTAAAGCTAAGGGCCTTTGAGCAAGATACTGCCTTTATAGTGGGTTGGTCTTCGGGCATTTATCTGCCTTAAAGAATTTTTGTAACACTTGTCTGAGTAGGACAAAGATCAACTGACCACAAGCTTGCCAGCATGGCTTAAAAGAAGCATCTTGAACAAAAACATTGGCTATTTAAGTTTTTCTGAACCTGACTTGTGTAGCCCGTTGGTTTTTCTTATTAGCCTTAATAATCACAGTATTAAAAAATAAAATCACAGTATTGTCTGTAAATTCTGTGTGATGTTTGCAATGGATATAAAATCCATTAGAAGTCGAAACTATAGATAGAAAAGCATTCAGTCTCAGAACAGTATAATGAAGGTTGTAGGGTGGAGATATATCTGTCCTGACACTTGAAGCAACTGACTTTGAGCTAGTAGAGTTTAATCTTACTTCCCCTTTATGGAGATACAGGAGATGACCTCTGTGCCATTTTCTCACATATGGAGGAGAAGTATTGTACTTCTAAAATTGTACTTCTTAAATTGTATGAGAAGTATTGCACACTAAAGTATTGTACTTCTTAAGTGGAATAGTAGAGATTACTTGATTTAGCTCAAAATAGAACTTATAGCATCTAAAGAAACTATATATATTCTGTGCCCAAAAAGTGCAATTTTGTAGCTTGGTAGAAAATAGTAAGACATATAATAGAATATCATTATCAATCCAATATTAATTTAATTGATTACCTTAAATTTTATACTTTGAGATTATCTGCATAAAAGGTGACTTTGAAATGTTCATAAAAATGCAACTGAAGAGAACCTTTTGAAGCTCCTGTGTATTATGTCAATTCTAGATCAATAGGCATACCCATAAATAGACATCAACACATATTTGAACCCTTACCTTTGTCTGACAGTAAAATAGAAATACATTAATCAGTTTTTATGGTCATTTGCTATACTGTTATTTATTATATTTTTGCTTTTTATCTATGATTAAAGCAATTCTTAATAGATTATGTCAAACAGATAATCAACCCAAATCAAACTCTATAGTTTCATAATAATCTTAACATAATTTATTAACTAGTTCTGCACATTATAAGTTTTACTGTCCAAGGTTCAAGAAAAACACATACTTATCTGTCATTCTATTGTAATATGGTGGCTTCTGAGTTTCTGTGATGGTGAAAAGTATGTCACTAGGATAAATACAAGCAGGGTGACCAAAGGCACACACGTTTCAACAAAGCTTCCAGATTAAGAACATGAGGGGCTGAGCCCCGGTGGCATAAGTGGTTGAGTGCGGGACTGTGGCCTGAGGGCTTAGCGATACAAATCCAGCGGCAGCTCTCAGGAACAGCACTGGGTAGCACCCACGATCACTAGAGGCAGTGATAACCCCCCATCCACCCCCCCCAAAAAAAATGAAAATCACAATTAAAAAAAAAAAAAGAACAGACTATGAGGTAGCAAAATGCTGTCTGGTGCTGAAGAATTAGTTCCAGACATATATTGCATTGCAAAACATTTGTCATGTAGTGGGAAACTAGTGAATTAAAGCAGAACATTGTCAAAATGGTACCAGAAGGCGGTTGAAAGGCACTCAAAAGATGGCTGTGGAAAAGCTACCATCTCAAATTACAGTTGACCATAGTGGGGCAGATGGAAAAAATGTCTTCTGGAATGAAGTTGTCAGGACTTTCATTTGTTGATGGAGCATGACCCAAAATGAGAAGAAGCAGTTCTAAACATCAAATAATAATTCAAATTTAAAATGTAATAAATGCAAATCTTTAAAATTTTGAAGTTGTTAAAAAAAAAACAATGAAACACAAAATTATTTACCCAAACCACGGCTGCCAGTTTATGGTACAGAGGTGGCGTGTGTGCTGCTGTGATGCTGGAAGCTATGCCACTCATATTTCAAATGCCAACAGAGTCACTCAAAGTGGACAGGCTTCGATGGAGTTTCTAGTTTAATAAAAGACAACTAGAAAGTGTTCAGCTCCCTATATCATAGGAAAGAACAATGAAAACCTTCTGCATGACTTTGAACCATTGTAAGGTGCTGACATTTTCAGAGACAGTGCAGAGGATGGATCCATCAGATAAGAGAGCAGTCAAAATGTGACTGGGGAGGAACTCATTTCTTAGAGTACAATGAACCATGATGACAAGAGTCTGCAAAAACTCACTGAAATGGAAGTGTCAGCATCTCCATTTATTATTATAGCATGACTCAATACAAGCTAAGACACAATAGCCACAAAATTCTGGCAATGATCATATCTAGGAATGTGCTAAAGTATGAATCTAGGAAACGTTGAAATGGTTAAAATGAAATGAAATGCATGAAAAATTAATATCCTAGGCATTACTGAGCTGAACTGGCCTGTCATTGGACATTTTGAATCAGAAATTCATATGATTTTCTATGGTAGGAAAAAAGTCAATGAACATATTGAGGCATTCATTGTCAAAAAAGGTAGTGCAAAATTAGTCATGAAGTACAAAGCTAGAATTATAGCTATCCAAACTCAAGGATATCCAATCAATCAAACATTATTCAAATTTATGTACCAACCACAAAAACCAGGAATACAGAAACTGAAGCATTCTACCCAAGTGTTCAGTCAGAAATTTGTCAAATATGGCTCAAGCTACCTTGATAGTTATTGACTATTGGAACAAAAATTTAGAAACAAAAAGGAAGAAACAGTAGTTTCTTGGTGGACGTGGTGAATGGAACAATGGTGGATATCACATGACAGAATTTTGTAAAACCAAAGGCTTGTTCATAGCCAATACCTTTTCCAGCAACAGAAAAGAAAACTTCTTCAGATGGGTCACACAGAAATCAAATTGACTACATCTGCATAAAAACACAATGGAGAAGATAGACAGTGGAAGATAAATCCATGCCAAGAACTGAAGGGGAACACACCCTCAATTGCTTATGGAAGTTCAGGATAAAGTTGAAGAGAAGTAAAACAAGATCCCAAATAACTGGAGCTTATCCCACCTAAATTTCTAGAATATCTGAAGAACAATTTGAACTCATTGAACAGAAAACCTGATAAGGTATGGGAGGACATCAAAAATGCAATTCATAAATAAATAAATAAATGCAATTCATGAAGAAAGAAAAGGTCATTGAAAACGCAAGAACGGAAAAAGATCAAAGTGAATTTCAGAAAAAAATTGAGATTTTCTGTTAATCATAGAGTAATCATAGAGCAAGCAGGAGAAATGATAAAATCACAAAACTGAATAGAAAATCTCAAAGGACAATGTGAGAAGACAAAATTAAATAGCATAATGAAATGTGCAAAGACAGAGTTAGAAAATGAAAAAAATAGTGCACACTCACCATATCTTCAAGTGAAAGAACTCAAGAAAAATTTAAACTTCATTTTCAATATTGAACATGTCTAGAGGCAACATAGAAGATGCAAAGAATACAAAATCATACCAAAAAAGAATTGCTATTCCATCATTTGAGAAGGTACCATCTGAGCAAGAATCAACAGTGCTGAAGGAAGAAATTCACAGTGCACTGAAGGCAATCACCCAAAGCAAAACGGCAGGAATTGATGGAATATTAATTGAAATGTTTCAGCAATCTAATGAAGTATAAGAACCACTAACTCATCCATGCCAGAAAAGTTGAAAGAGAACTATGTGGCTAACTGACTGGGAGAGATATTTGTTCCCATTTCAAAAAATTAAGGTGAACCAGTGGAATACTCAAGCTATAGGATATTATCACTGATATCACACAGTGGTAAAATTTTGGTGAAGATCATCCAAAAATGATTACAGGAGTACATGGACAGGGAGTTTCCAGAGTCTGAGGCTTGATTCAGAAGAGGATATGGAAGGGATGTCATCACTGATGTTAAATGGATCTTGACTCTAAGCAGAGGACACTGGAAAGATATTTACTTATGTTTTATTAACTTACTCAGACATTTGACTGCATGGCTCATAATAAATTATGAATACCCTTGAAAAGAATGATAATTCCAGACCACTTCATTGTGCCCATTTAGAACTTACACATGGATCAAGAGGAAATTAGACTAACAGAAAAAGTGAACATTGTGTGGTTTAAAATTAGGAAATATATGTATCAGGACTTTATTGTCTCACCATGTTTATATTAATATTACCTTTTATTTTGTTATATAGCAAGTTACATTAATTGATTTTCTAATACTAAGCACACCATCCTGTGTGATCATGGGGTGTCAAAGGGATCAGGTTTTAGGAATCAAACAAGAAAAAAAAATATTTTGATCTCTTGACAGTTGCTTCCATGAGCATTGAAAGTGAATCTGAGCAAGACAAAAATCATTGACAAAGAAAATCTTTTCTCCTTCTTTTATGATCTTGCCCTGTGGTCCAGTTGTGAGGTTTGGGTCTTCTTCACATAGACTTGTTAACCATGGACAGGGAAGTTTATAATCGCTGATATTCATCACCCAGTGCTTCAAATCCTGCTATCTATAAACAAGAAAGACTGTGCCATCTGCATTTCTCAGGTTGGTAATAAGCGTTCCTCCAATCCTGAAGTCACATTCTTCATATAAGCCATCTTCATTGATTATTTGCACAATGCACAGATTGAATAAATATGATTAGAGGATACAACACTGATGTATACACTTCCTGATTATAAACCATGTAGTATTCCCTTGTTCTATTTATCCAATTGCCTTTTGATCCATGTACAAGTGCCAAAGGAACACAATTACTCTTCATATAAAACTCTTTCTTGTATGCATGAGTGTCTATAAGTATGTTTCCCTAACCAACCTTTGACTGACACAAGGTTCATTATCTTTCTGCTTCCTTAATATTTAACATATAACTATATGCACATAGGTCTTGACCAAAACTCCCCAAGCACTCTTTACATACTTTGCCATTGATTTTAGATCACTTGTTGTTCCCTTGTCCCTGGGTTTGTTGACTCCCACCCTCCTTTTCACACTTCCCCCTCTCTTATATACCCCTGGAACCATCAGTCTTGTTTTCTTCTCAGAATTGTTTCTCCTGGCTGTCTTGTATAGGTCAGCATGGGGTAAGGAGCCCATAAATAGTTCCAGGTCTGCCATTGACATTTATAAATGTTTTTCTTCTAAGTCTGATGAGGTGTGAAGCCCTGCCTCCAAAGTCTTTTACTGGAATTCTTCAGAGAGTTCCTTACTTTGCAGCCCTTGCTGCTCTGTTGCACTCCCTTTGTGTTTGTCCCGATGTGGGGGGTAAGACCAGGCACAATTCCTGCACTGTGTTTCCAGTGTTGTCCCCTGTTGTGCTACCAGTCAGTGATGGGACAGCCTGTCTCGTGGTGGTGCTAGTCCTATGGCCCTCTCTGTGCCTTGGCTTCTCTAAGCAGGAATATCATCCTCGAGGCTTGGTGGACCAGATTGGGTCTCTCTCTCTCTCTCTCGCTCTCACTCTCTCCCCTTCCCTCATAGTTTTCTCCAGAGTTTTCTGAGCAGATCCGCCCTTCTTCCTCAAATGTATCTTCAGTGCTGTCCTCTGTACTGTATTCTTCTGGTGAGGGAGTTCACATAGCTGGGATTGGGGCTGGCCCTGTAGACCTCTCTGTTGGTTAGTTACTTCAGTTATCTCTATCTCCCTTACCTATTTTGCCCATAGAAACTTTCAGCCTTGCAATGAATGCTACCTATCTTCCTTCAGTTTTTTTTTTTAGTTTAATAGATGCTAAGTGTGTTCTTCCCTTTACTTTTCCTAACTCTAGGCCTTTGTCTCTTTCAATAAAATAATTGGCATTTTCTACTTTTTCTACTTTGCCCTTTGAAACTTTCTATTCAGCTTTTTTACTTTGATATTTCTTAAATGTTCTCAAAATTCAGCTGTGATAGACCCAAGGTTATATTTTAGGATTAATTTGGATTTCTTCAACTTTCTCTTTAATTTATATACAGGCAGTTGATGTGTACCACAGTAAGCCTCAGGCCTGGTTTTAGCTGTTAATAGTGAGTTTCTCCATCATCTCTTCTCATAGATAAAGGTCATTTTATCTTTCTGTATTCTATCTGTACAAGACAGTATATATAGTCATGTTTTGTGCTATTGCTAAAAGGTATTTCCTAATTACAATTTATTTGTCTTGCAAAATAGTATAACTCAATTTTCAAGTTCATTTTTATCACTAAGACCTATTTTCGCTTAGCCCCGGTGGCATAAATGGTTGAGTGTGGGATTGTGGCCTGCGGATTTGGCAATTCAAATCCAGCAGTGGCTCTAAGGTGCAGTGCTGCGTAGCTCCCAACAGAGAGCATGACCAACAGAGAGCATGACCAACAGAGAGCAGTGATGCCTCCCTCCCAAAAAGACCTTATTTCCAACTACTCTTTCTTCCTCTTTATTCCCAAATTTGCATCCCAATTGCCAATAATTATTAATTATTTGGACTTCATATTAATCATTGTCAACTGAAGACATTCATAGAATTCTTCACTAGCTCTTGTTGTTTGTGCATAAATTTAAATAACAGTTGTACTGATTGGATTTCCTTGATGGTATAGCAACATGCGAGACAATGTCTCAAAACAAATAAACTAAAACAAAGATAAGCTCCATTGGGTGGAGTTTTCATAGTAGGCATGCTAAGAAATCAATGAGAAAAATTATCTGAGTTAGTGCACCCAGTGGAATTGCCTGTAAAGGTTCTATTTTGCCATAGTGAATTTTTTCATAAAATCAACTTCTCTTGCACCTCATTTTTTGTTTGTTTTGTTTTTGTAATGGCCAATTTAAAAGAATAATGTGCAACCATGAAACTTATTTCCTGTTTGGGAAAAATACCACAGAAAGTATTGTATTATTGAACACAACTGTAAAGGAATACACTATGAGGAAAGTCCAATCACACAAGTGGATTTATCATATCAATGAACTATCAATTGATGACAAACCTTGTTCTGGATATCCATCAACTTTACAAATGAACAAAACATTCAACAAAAATCATGCACTTGTGTTCAATGACTGAAGACAGACAAAGAGATGGACAAGCTATATGAACTACCTACAAACTCAGCACATTTTAACAGGTTTCTGAATGACAAGGATCACTGTGAAATTTGTGAGCCAGGTTCTGACTGACCAGGAAAAAGATCTTCCAGAGCAAACATGTTTTGCTTTCAAAGAACAGGTGTGAAGCAAACCAGATTCCCCCCATCTGCCACCTAAGGTCATTACTGCTGACAAGGCATGGTTCTCTTCTTACAACCCTGAAAGCAAACATCAGTAAAAGAGAGCCTCATCACCTCACCCAAAAGATGCTGGTCATGTGAAATAAAAAATCAAGACTGTGCTCTTTTTTTTCCCAAGGTGACCTCTTCTAAAGCTTTTTAATATGACTGGAAACTTCCCAGCCTTTGATATATCAGTAACATAATTTCCAACAGCATAGAAGAAACACACAAACCAATGCATTTTAGATAATTGCTGACTATAAAATGACATTAGCATATTTTGAAAGTCTTTAATTTGGTGAAGCCCTGGTGGTGTCGTGGTTACTCAATGGGTCGCAACTCATAAGTTTCTAAGTTGAAACTCCAAGGTTCTCCTAGGGGGAAAAACTGCGCTTTCCACTCCTGTAGTGTTAGTCTCAGAAACCCAAAAGGGAGTTCTACTCTTTCCTAAGGAGTAACCATGAACCTGATTTGCCTTGAGAGTGGTGAGTTTTTCATTTTTTAAATCTATTTGTTCATTTGATGCATATATATCATGTTTATAGTTTTTTGTTCAATTAAAGGTTTCATTATATAACTATATAGTAATCATTTTTCTCACTATATCTTTTACTTTGTTGTGCATTTTGTACTCCTGTCTTTTTTGACTGAAATTATATGTGTGTGTATATATATATATGACAGACTAAAACTCAAAGTTTTGAAAAAACATATATATGTATTTTTGATTCTTCCCATTCTTTCAGATTTTTAGTCTTTCTGTTTAAGGTATTATGTAAGCAGCATATTAAAAATTCATGTTTTCTGAGGCTTGATCAGAAAAAAAAAAATCATGTTTTCTTATCCATTCTGTTAGCCTTTGTCCCTTAATTGATGAGTTTAATCCATTTCCATTCTTTTTTCTTGGTCTTAGGAATAGATTTTTCTGCCATACTATTTTTTAATGTTATATTAGTTTTAATGTTCATGATAATATTTTGTGTTACATTGCTTTTTCTTTATACATTTTCTTTGTCAACAGTTTATTCTCTCAATTTTTCTTATTATTTAACATATAATTTTGTTCTTTTCTATTTTGTTGAGATTTTAGTTTTTTGTATTAGGCCAGGTTGACTAGAGAAACAAATTTAGTGACCCCTGTCCATATACCAAGAAGTAATTGCACACCAAACAAACATTCCAGGCCAGTCCAGACCAAGTCTATAAATCTATAACCAAGTCAATGTTAGTCCATTCATCCCTCTTCAGACTAATGAAGTCCCATGCTGATGCAGAATGCAGGAATATCACAGGTAGATAGGAGTAAAATCTTGTGATCCAGTGGCAGTGGCCTCATCTCCAGGGCTCTGGAAGAAACTCAAGGCAACCAGGGTCAGACATCAGGAAGGTGAAGGCAAAGGGAGGGGGAAGGTTACCAAGACCATAGTTATGGGAAGGCCCTGCCTTCTCACAAGGAGTCAACACCACATTGACCTGATTCCATCCTTACATTTTTATATCTCTTCACAGTGATATAAAATTATGTAATTACCACTTTTGCCCCACCCAAGTATTCTTTATTTTACTATTTTCTTTCTAAACTAGTAACATTTAAAAAATTATAATAACTCAGTATTTCTCCATTTTGCTATTAATTATCTAGTATGTTTCATTTATTTTTGTTGTCGTTTTCTTCATGGTAGAGATGTTACCTGTGGTTCCTTATTTTAGTTTGTTTCATTACATTTCATTTTGTGCACTAATTAAGTTTGATGTTTTCTCCATTACGTGTTTTATTGAAATTTGAGCTTACTCTCTATTGTTTTTCATCTCTATACATAGGTTCATTTCAATATTTTTATTTATAAATGTGATCTTGTTTTTACAAATTCATTTATTTCTCCTTATCTGAAACTAGTTTTCTTTCTCCCTCATATTTTAGGAATGTTTTTGCTGGATATGATTTTTAGTTGGCAGCTGTTTCTTTCAAATTTTTGAAAGCATCAATTTTTCTTGCTTGCATGGTTTTGAAAGAAAATTATAATTGATTTATTGTTATATGTGATTGTTCTTTTTTGTACTGTTTTATTCTCAGGATTGTTTCCTTTTCTTTGATGCTAGAAAATTGATGATGATATATTGTGGAGCTTGTCTTTTGAAATCCATTCTGTTTGCATTTATCTGATCTTCTTGAATAGTCATGTTCTATTCTAATAATAGGGGCATTTTCCTTAGTATTTATTCCACTATATTCTCTCTAGTTAATACTTTTTTCTCTACTAAGATGTCTGTTTAATGTAGTGTTTCCATTGAATTCCGAGATTTTCCTCAGCCTTTTTGTTCTGTTTTGTACATCACTTTCTGCTTTGGTCTCCAGGCCAATATGTCTTTGATCTTACTGACTCTTGATTCCATTGTTTCGATTCTTTTATTTTTCCCATGTGTTACCAGTTCTGATATTTCATTGTTTGCATTTTTGATTTCTATTTCGAGTAATTGAATTATTTCTAGCTTTTCATTTATTTTTGCTAGATTGTCTTGAAGAGCTCTCCTGAGTTCTATTTTCTCTTATGCATTTTTCTTTTCTTTTCTCTTTTTTCTTATAGCCACTCTAGATCATCACCCACAACGTCCTCATGGAAGGATCCAAGACTTTCTCCTACTCCCAAATCTCCTCTGAGTTCATGTCTGTTTTATCTTGTTTCTGGACGTCCATAAAGATTGTTTGCCACTTTCAAAACATGTTTTTTTTTTTTAATTTTTAAGTGTCTCTTGGCACAAAACTTCTAGTGTAGATCCTGCATGCTTAACAGTGGCCAGACATTTCTGTACTAACCATCCCCCAGCAGGAGTCAGATGCAGAAAGCAATTAAATATTGCCTTCATCAAACCCATGTTTCAAAGCTGCTGGCTCCCCAGTCCCCAGAGTATGGCAGGTAGTGAACAATACAATCAAAAAAGAGGAGAAAGGAGATTATCTGAAATGCTTTCCTGAGCTATTTTCAGAGCTGAGTCCAGACCCTATTGGGTAAAAGCCAATACACAGGCAGGCAGTGTCACATTCAATCCT